>JAQGAK010002207.1:0-22223 GCA_034696945.1 Lipothrix lubbocki
CGCCTGTAACTAAAACCGTAAGTTTTGCTCGCCCCCTACCCCATCCCTTGGTGGAACGTGGTACTTGAATGGCCCCTAGCAAGCATTTTACTATGTATGATATGCAGGCCCAAAGGATCTCTTACAGAAAGAGAGTTCTCTTATATGGAGATCTCTTATTGCGAGAATCAGATTGTATATACTTATATTTTGCATACGCACAAATTCACGATAAATTTTTTTACTGACACAGAATTGTGGAAATCAAGCAACGTAGTATTATACAGTCACAAAAATTTTAAGTCCCCCGCAATGCAACTGGAGTTTTCACATCCAAACGCTTGTATAAACGTGCTGCAAATGGAGTTTAGAACAGGGTCAAACTCGATTTCGACGAAAGGTAAATGCGTTAGGCTGTACAAGGAAATAGGTTGCACTGGAGAATCAGTTCAATTCCAACAGAATTTGTCCGTTGCCACCAACAAATGTCACAACGATCTTAAACGTTGTGGGTTTGATGCGTTCTATTCTGTGAGCCTATGTCAGGCTTCTCTGGAACCCTTATTTGACATTCCGTTGACCTCGCCCGGAAACAAATGCCATACGTCATGCCGTGCCCGTGGACTGCCTTACTTTTGGTGCTACTCATCTTTAATTGAGCGAATTCACTGTGTTCCAAAATCTGGAATCAACTATGTTGGAAATCTTTGCAATTGCACCGATTGTGTTCCTCCAGGTTTTTTATTTTTTAATATTTTATTCAGATAAAAATTAATCTAAAAGTACCAGAGCAAAGTTGCTCAAATTTCAAGTCCCAAAATCATGCACGGCGCGGGAAGCGTCAGTCACCTGCCCCGCTCCACGCGTGATTTTGTGACATTCTTAGATTAGTGAATTAAAGAAAATTTGTTTTTGGTACATCGAGCGATTAAGTTGAAATGACAATAGCGCTTCGGAAGGTTTGGCCGACGATATATTTACTGACCGCGAAATTATCGAAACCGATAGTTATAAGAAAATAATAAGTTAATATATGGACTTGTCTAATGCTTTTGAAATCATTAGTAATATTAACGTATAAATACATAAGTACAAACACTTACACTTATACTTTTCAAAAAAACGTTTTGCCTTCTAGAACAAGCGTTTAAAAATTGTCGGTCTCATTACTAATTTTTAAATCTTGGCTGACGTAGTTAATTAGTCAGCCTGAATATTTATTAAAAACATTAGTTCTAGTGAATGCAAATTTGTAACAAGCGCTTAACTGTTTTATAGAACACAAAGATACGGACTGGATGCCCATTGTCTTCACGGATATATGGTACTCAGGAATTAACATAACAATTGGAGATGCTACGAAGCAGCCATGTTATAGCTTCCTGTTTTGGAACAACACTGATACACATTTTATTAACCGAATATCATCAGTTGACACGAAAGGGCATTGTTTGAATTTTTACAATAATATTGGGTGTACTGGTAATACAACTATGCTTCCAGATTTAAAATGTAATTCCGACCTTCGTAAATGTAATTGGAATGACAAGATTTCATCAGTTAAATACTGTAAAACCACTTTGTCTGAATATTCAAAGTCGTACGGTTCTCGCGGCAATTTGTGTTTAGATGGCTGTGAAACTTGTGGAAAAAATTATTTCTGGTGTAATATCTCCGCCAATGCTTGGGACTTTTGTTCGTCAAGACCAAACATGGATTACTTTGGGAATTATTGCGATAACGATTTAACCTGTTTTCACCAATGTGAGTTTTAAAAATTATATTTTTTAAATGATTCTGGTATCTATGTACATGTAAATTATTTTTAATGCATAATGTTCTATAGATCGTCCCTACATGATAACAATGTTTGGTGGAGCGGCATTTCGTGGCCGATCGGATGACGTAATTTTTAATAGCTACAATTACTGTTACGCTTTGGAGTATGGGATAAAATCCATACATCTCCATGGTAACTGTGTACGTTTATATGTATCAGTGGATTGCACAGGCGTTTTTGATGAACTCGTACCCATATTTATGGAACATTGTTTGGAAAATTTGACTAATTGTTATCCTAGTACCAAATTCTCTTCCTTCAGTTTTTGCTCCTTCGATTCTATACTTTCGTGCAAACATTCTAATACAAGTGGTAAGACATAGTTTGCATAAAGAAAAGTGTTTAGCATTTACTATCAAGGTGTTAATCCTTTATTTCTGTTTTATATATCGTCGGCGAAGGATCTAAAAGTACAAACTGAATATATGACTAATGTCTTAATGTACCACAAGCCCTTTTGCGTTGTCTAAACATACAAAACTTAAAACTTCACGCTTAAACATGTGCGAACGGTTTCATTGTAGAGTTTGGAGCGTTTAACCGTTGATACATTAAGACACTGGCACGTTATGCAGTTTGTACTTTAAGATCCTTCGCTGACGATATGATTTATTTATTTAAATTATTTTTTAGGTTGTTCCACAGGCTCAACGGGAAAACAGCCTTCCATTACACTATTTGACAAACATGGCTATACGGGTACTAGTTTGACACTTAATATGGACACGGGTCGTACATGCCATAATTTGGACTTTGATCCTTGGTTGCAAACGAATTTCTTTGAAAACGTGGTATCATTGAAACGGCAGAATATTTCCTGCCTACGCTTATTTGAACAAATTGGTTGCTCTGGGGAATTTGTTATTTTTGGTGACAATATGATAAACTGTCAGTATGACTTCACCAAATGTGTGAAGGAAGCAAAATTCAGATCTGTTAGTGCGTGTAAGCCTTTTGTTGATGACAGCGCTTTTTCAATTGTCGGGCTAAGTGGAAAGGTTTGCATGTCCAAATGCATTACTGGAATCAATAATTTTAATACATATTTTTACTGCAATGTTTACGGACAGTTCAGGGATTACTGTATCCCGGCTCTGGAGATAAATCACATTGGCCAGGAGTGTGCACAAGACAACTGTATTTATAAACGTGATAAAATAATTTATAAAATTAATTAATTTAACAGATTCTAATAACTTCGATCTGGGTTGTTTAGTATGGCTTGTAAATGCTCACGCTAATATTTTCCATATCCGTTTTAGGGCATGCAAGTACCGCCACGGTAACGGTAAATCAGCTTAAGAACCACGGCGTTGAACTAAGCCATTTGGACAACGACATATGCCACACAACGACATCATTATTACATTTCTCTCAAACTGAAAATGCTTTTTTGCACATTAGGTTTGAAGGCGTTAGTGGGTCTGGCGTACATTTGTACGACCAAATCGGCTGTAGTGGAAACGTAACGGAGATTACTCTGCTTACAAACAACAGCAACAATCAAATCCAGTTCAGACCCAGTCCATATTTGTCGTTTAAATTGCATGATGTCTACATACCACCACTGTACGACCTACCAAAAGGTTTATATAACAAAAAGTGCGCCACCCTATGTGAAACACGTGGTCGTCCCTACTTTTGGTGTCAATTGTCAAACGGATCCTGTGGGTATTGCTCACCCCGCCCAGGGCAGAATTATCGTGGAAAATTTTCTAAAATTGATTGGATATCAACAGGTAGTTATACTCAAAATAAATTTCATTATGGCATTTTATTTTTCCCTATTTGAATTTATGCTATAAAATACATCTCTAACAGATGATGCGGAACGATTGGTTAACTGCACTACGTTGGAAAATTGAAAATATATTCACAGGATAAAAGTCACTCCAGGAGTGTCATATTTAAACTCTTTCCCTCGTTCTCTTTGTCCAAGGCTTTCAAGGGATTGAAAATAATTTGCTTAACATTATAGTATAGATTATTCAATTTTGGAGTATCAGTTCCCACGTTTTCAAGGGATTCTTAGATGATTTTCAAATTTCTTCGACGTCCTTTGGCTTTCATAAAATATAACGCATTTAGTTAGATGGATATTGCAACTATAATTATAGTAAAACTAAATTAGTATTTAATAAACTATTAGAAACTAAAATGTAAGTAAAATTTCCGAATTTTAGGTTTTCATTAATTCGTTTCCATGCAGCATATTTAAAATAATTACGATTCTATCTGGAACTATTCTAAACCCTACTGTGAATAGTTCACAAATTAAATATTTATCTATCTAAATAGTAATTGCAGTGTCAAATATGCATTCTTTAGTAGTAAGTCGCTCTAAAACATAACTACATAAATAGAGGAAAGTGCTGCTATACGGACGTTTGCTTTTATACATTTTTTGGGCATGCAAATAAATAAATAATTTATTTGCCAAAGTATTTCAGATTTTTTAGGTAAAGGATGCCGATTATTATTTTTTCTATTTGTACATATCTCAATTAAAATACATGCAGGAGGAATTATACGGAACACCCACACGCTTCGGGTCGTTTATGAAAACTTTGTTGGAAAATACATGGTGACAAACAACAAATTAAATATTTGGAAAATTCTACCTTGACCGCTCGAAATTTGAACCAAATTAACAACGGGAAATACATAAATATTCATTTCATCCAAGTTACTCTACTGTATATTTGTAGTTATTATTATTTATGTATATACGGTTTTATTCAGTCACAGTAAATTTGACATACGAAGGAATTCTACGTTTAATAATTGATTGTTTACAACCCTAGCTTTGCCCATGATTTTTCGGAATAAAACATGTCTTACAGCCCACTGGTTACAATTCAAAAGATGGTAATCTTCAGGACTAATTCACTTTAAAATGACCAATCTTTGTTATTTGAGCTCATTGACTGCATTTCAAGCTCGATTTAAAGACATTGCTATGGAAGTCAGTAAAAGTTTGTAGAACTGAGTCATATCATCATGTTAATAATACAAATCTTGGCATCAGGCGTCCCATATTGGTTTTAACTTTTATAAAGAATGCTTTAGCAACCGTTTTGGAAAATGTTGAAATACTATGTAATATTATTGTTAATAACTTTATTACGTAGAATATTTTCTCCAAATTACTCAATCCTAAATGTATTTGTACAACATTGTTCCAAAACTTTTGTTTAAATTATTATAAAGGAATACAAGTTAAACATTGTGGGGGCAGCATTTTGAAATAAAAAACAAGAACGTAGAATGTAAAGTTCGAACATCGACTTCGAACATAATATTATGTAAAGTGCAAGTAGACAACTACTCGGTATATGTATTACCATGCCAGGATCTCAATGGTATCCGGGTTCCACATGTTTTCTGGAGAGTTCCGTAGAGACAAACAAGACTATTACTTGTATTTTTTATGGAAAATTAAGCTTCCTGATCATGACCGGATATTCCATAATATCTTGTATTTCCGATAACAAATTCTATTTTCCATATCTTTCTATTTGAATAGTTTCATGTATGTTTACTATTATTTTCATCAACAATTTTCTTATTTTCGACAATTTCCGACAAATTCTGAATGAATGGGAGTTCAATTATTTTGGCTGTTCCATTCAGTTCTTCTTTCAAAGCTAAGTCAAGAGGTTCTAAACTTACAGATCAAACACTATTTTTCGGTCAAGAAGTATTCACATATACAACACAGTAGTTGTAAAGCTTTACAACTACTCAACACGTAAACAATGTGGGGACCGCTGTTCCAAAGATTTTGGCCCATAGGGTTCAAATGGTCAACGAAGCTCAATTTTGCTCCGTATAAATGGGATTACAAGGAAAATGCCATTAGCGAGGATATCGGGAAGCTTCACAAGGCTACTTTAATTTTCGGTAAAATAACCTTCTGTCTAATTTCAATGTGGCTCCCTGTTCGAACATACCAAGCGTACACTTTGCGGAATGAATCCTCGGAAAGCTACTACCTGATTGGTTGTGTTATGGTAATATACTCGTGGCTCCTGGTGGCTTTTATGGTTGCCACAACGATCATTCGACATGATTTTGTACAATTCTGTCGATTGTACATTACCTTCGCCAACAAGTTTCAAGGTGTGTGCATAATTAGTTACTAACATTTATAGTTCTGAACAATAAAGTTTAAACTTGAAGCGCCCTCTAGTATCAATTTTTAAATGTTATTCTTTCTTAGTTTATATTTTAAAGAAGAAAAAAAATTGTCAAGATTTTTGCAATTCCAGTGGTTTTAGATTTTGGTGAAAATCGTAAAAAGTGTTTGTTGCAAAAATTTGTTACAAAAATTTGTAAAAAAAGTTTTAATTAATAATTAAAATTTAAAAAAATGATTTCTGGTATTTGCCCACTGAAAAAATACAGAACGATACTTCACCAAGGAGGAACGCAGACGTATTAAGGGAAATTGGCGTGAGGACAGAGCTGGAATCATTTGCTACGTCTGCTACTACCTAACAATTTTTATTCAGGTCGGAATTCTATGCATTGTAATATCCAAGCCGGACCTTCCAGTCCTTCTCACTTCCATTGAAGTCATCTGGAACTCTCCACTGCCTGTGTACTTGGCATTCAAAGCAGTGGAGACGTTTTTCATTTGCCGTTATGTCCTGAACTTTTTCGGGTACCTGTACACCTACGGTTTCTTTGCTGTTGGCATGTTATTTTCGGTTATTCTAATTCTTGAAGAATCGAGGTACATTTTTTTATCGCTAGTTATTAAAAATCGGTTCCTTAAAACATTCATAGTGATTCAGTCCTAATTATTTTCATTATTATTTGTATTATTATTAAAAGTAAGAATTTTTAATATTAATTTAAAACCACTTGCAGTTTGGGAAGAAACACATACTGCACTACAAATAATTTACGGACCGAAAAAGAATTTCTTCCCATTTGCGTCCAATTGTATGTCCTGCTTCAATTTGTCAGAATGATCTACAGTCCGATTATTTTACCAGCGGGCAAATGGGCACTGATGCTACTATGCATATTTCTTATTCAGGCCAGCATTAAACTCCAAGGAGTGATGGTAGCTGTCATGTTTGTGGGAGCGGCGGCTATCATGATTTATTTGTCAATGGTCTTTAGCAAAATAGCAGTGATTCCTTCTCTCTCAGTAAATGGTATTCGTAGTTGGAAGTCACAACCAGTCTCACTGTATGCGAGGAAGAAACTGATGTGCTTCAGTGCCGCGAGAATCAACGTTGGGCCTTTCTACTATGCGGATGCGCACATGGTGCTCAATATGTATCGCTTCATGCTTGAATCAACATTTGATTTGCTTGTTGCGGATTGATTCAGAATAGATAAATAACAATTAAGTATCTAAATTTCTCATTTAACGACATTATTCTGTCATGATAAAGAATATAAATTATACATTATATTTAAACACGAACACCAATATATTCACACTTTTATAAATTAGTTACTATGCTACAGAGAAAGATGAAATTATGATTGGCAAATGAGGAGAATGAATTAATACCCGCGAATAAAATATTTAGGAAGATTTTAGCAATCACAATCAACCGATTTTATTAATTTTCATCTTTGTAATAGTTTTTAGTTAAAAGAAAATGATGTACGCATTTCCCATTCTTAGTCCTCGAAACCATACTCAGGATGTTCATTCATTCTGAAATTTACAATATCAAAATAATATGTTGATTTGTACGATTTCCATTTTGTTTCTGTATATTTAATAAGCTATGTATGCAATTATAATTAAAAAAAACGTAAAAAGAACTCACCCCGGAAGTGATGCATTAAAACTCCTGCCCTCGTCACCTTTGTCCAAAGCCTTCAACCGCGCCATTTCGAAAGCGTTCAATTGGAAACTTAACTGTATTGAATAGTAAAGAAAAAGCAAGTTAAGAGGATTTTAGTATCTTTACACTGGCTCACCAAAAATCGTTTAAGTTTATGCTAACTATCAAAAATGAATATGCTACACAAAACTATATAAGTTTAATAAAATAAATTTACATCAAAATTCTGACGGAGTCGTTCAGGATTCGTGCTCTTTGGAATGACAGCAATGTTCTGCTGAACTAAGAACTTCAACAAGACTTGAGCAGGTGTTTTGGAATGACTCTTTGCTATTTCAACTACAATGGGATCTTCCATTAAACCGACTGGCACGAATTTCCTATAGAAGCATTAGCGTTTTAAATTAGAATTTTCATTATTTAGAATTTATAGAATTACAATTAAATTATAGAATTTAAATTGAAAGTGGTCATTTTTAGTCGTGCGCTTCTTACATTCCTCGTTTCTCATAGAATTCTTTCCTTCCAGGGGAGCCAATAGGAGCGTAAGCAACGACCGTGATATTGTGTTTCTTCAATGTCGCAAGTAATTTTGGCCGTTGGAAGTATGCGTGAAGTTCAATCTGGACAAAAGAGTTATGAAATAGGAATATAAAAAATGTTTATTATATTTAAAGGATTGGCAAAGGGATAACTACCTGTTGATTTGCAGGTTGGATTCTCGCGACTTTCATGATTCTCTCAACCTGAGAGGAGCCAAAGTTTGAAACGCCAATTGAGCGCGTCAGACCTTTATCAACTTGCGCTTCCATGGCTTTCCACACAGCCGTTATATCCGTGGTTACGTCCACCATCATTTTCCCGTCCTTCATTGGCCACAATTGTTGGTCGTCAACGTACTGCATGCCAATGGGAAGATGAATCAAATAGAGGTCAAGGTAGTCCAGCTGGAGAGCCTTGAGGGATTTATCGATGAAATGCGGCACATGTTCCGGTCGCATGCCGATAGGTGGCAACTGAATAAATACATCAATAAGTTTATAATATAATCACATATACACCAGAATACGATTAAAAAGGGAAATTAAACGAAACAATTCAGAAAACAATAAATTTCATCGTCAGTAACAATTAGGCAAGTCAAGCAAAAATTGGACTAAAGAATTAAATTAAATTTACCTTCGTGACAATGAACAATTCTTCTCTCTTGATCCTCCCTGAATCCAACCAACGTTTCAAAACCTTCCCGATGACATCCTCATTCTGATACAAGTAAGCAGTGTCAATATGGCGGTATCCTTCCTTTAAAGCCGCATCCAAAGCCACTTCCAGATCTTTAGGATTGTCGGCCTAGAAAAATAAAATTGATTTTAATGCACAGAAATGAATTAATATAACTTTTAATTAACGTCCACATCAGTAAATCAAAGAAATATGCAATTAAAAGTGGATTATTAAATGAAATAATTACAAAATGGTTAAGAAACTCAGGAATCTTGCAATATGGCTAAATATACTTAAACCAACTTTAAAATCATATTAAAAATTGTATTCATGAAATTTAAAGTAAATACCTGCCACGTGCCATATCCTATCAAAGGCATGGAATGCCCATTGAAAAATTTCACTGAAGACATTTTGGTGTTTATTATGGTAACCCAGTTGTATTAAATTCCCAATAATTAATTCCCAATAAATGAGCTAAAAGCAGACGAGATCAAACCTTTCACACTCACAGTCAACACAATAAAGCAATTCACTCTCCCGTTCTGTTGTACTTAATAGATAAAATCCAATTATATCTCACATGGAATATTTTATTTTAGCTGTAAAGAACGTCCAATCGCGATTTCGTTATTATTACATCATTCAATATTGACTGAATAAAAATAAAAGTTGCTGCTAATTCTATTATCTTGTAATTTACCAATAGAAATCAAAGGTCCCGAAAATGACACAGCGGAAAAAGGAAGATACAGTGATGTAACACAACTGGAACATTCGGCGACTTGAACAGGAACACTTTAGTCAAGGTTTCCATTAGGGTAGATAACTATGTATGTATGTACTATGGGTGTAGACATACATACGCACATATTAAGTGCAGCATGTATGAGTGCTTGACAGTAATATTTATTCTTATCTCAATACATACAATCGAATTCGTATATAAGCACGCATATGTACTTGAGCTTTGGGAGATTGGCAATGATACAAACGAATGTAATTATTTATACACAAAATGGACTTTTCATTTGATGGAGTGTATATGACAAAGTAATTTATACAGCGGGTGTACCCGAACGATTTTATTTGATCAACAAATGGTTTGACGATGTGAGGGTGATAAAGGTTAGAGTATATATTATTCTTAAAGCTAGCTATTCATATGGACCGTGAGTTTATGTAATTGTTATAATTGCCATATATGTTAAGATTGCCATTATCAGTCTATATATTTTTAAGGTATAAGGTTATGAAACGGTGCTGGGACCAAAATCCAAGAAGGCGTCCAAACTTTGCCGTTCTGAAAGCTGATGTAAGTAAGCTGAAACAAAAGGAACTGCCGGCTAATTGAAAGATGAGAAAGAAGCTCATTAATTTTGAATTATTTATAAAATTATGTATAATTAGAAACAACGATGTATAATTGTGTGAACTATAATCCATTATAAGACCTTCAGTTATATCTGATCAGTTATAGATTGTAGTATAAAACCACTAAATATGTACAATCTTAAAGTAGCTAAAACACAACTCCACATAATCAACTTGCATTCTGTCTATTATATTTAATTATATAAACATAATATAATAAAATGCTATGCAATTATTGTTAGTTCTTTAGTAAATTTCAAGGAATGGTTCTTTTCGAATTGTTTTGGACATCACACTCGAACGCTTTTATTAATTATTTTGTGTTTAACACATTTCAGGTAATAACAGAACATATATGATATATGTACTGCTAATTCTCAGTCCTCAAAACCATATTCAGGATGTTCACCAATTCTGAAAGTTATTAAATTTATCAAATTATTAAATAAAATATAAAGTATCCTATACTCATTTAATGCAAAATTATCATCAAAAAATCCAAGAACAACTTACCCCGGCAATGAAAAAACAAAACTCCTGCCCGCGTCACCCTTGTCCAACGCTTTCAAACGGGTCATTTCGGAAGCGTCAAGTTGGAAGCTTAACTGCAAATTATAAATAAAAAATGTTTAAAGGAATTTCTTCACTTTTGCTCTCCATCTAAAAGCTATTTAAGGTCCAGCTTCATGCTAAGTATCTATATAAGCATATGAAATAATGCTACTGAAATAATCTTTTACGTCGAAATTCTGACGGAGTCGTTCAGGATTCGTGCTTTTTGGAATGACAGCAATGTTCTGCTGAGCTAAGAACTTCAATAGGATTTGAGCCGGTGTTTTGGAATGGTTCTTTGCTATTTCAAGTACCACGGGATCTTCCAATAAACCCACGGGGACGTATTCCCTTTAGAGAAAAACATTTTATTTCAAATAAGCATTTTTCATTTTGTAATATTCAATTGTCGATCCTTTTAATCATAAACTTCTTACATTCCCCGTTTCGCGTATAACTCTTTCCGTCCAGGGGAGCCAATGGGAGCGTATGCAACCACCGTGATATTGTGCTTCTTCAGCGTGGCCAATAATTTTGGGCGCTGGAAGTTCGCGTGGAGTTCAATCTGGATATCCCAAAAAATTATTATAAGAGAATTACAAGAATTAATATGTTTTTATTTTATACTAAATATCAAAACGACAATTTATTACCTGTTCATTTGCAGGTTGAATTCTCGCAACCTTCATGATTCTCTCAACCTGAGAGGAGCCAAAATTTGAAATGCCAATTGAGCGTGTTAGACCTTTGTCAACTTGCTCTTCCATGGCTTTCCACACAGCCGTTATATCCGATTTCACATCCACCATCACTTTTCCATCCTTCATTGGAAACAATGTCTTGTCATCAACGTACTGCAAACCAATGGGAAGATGGATCAAATAGAGGTCAAGGTAGTCCAACTGGAGAGCCGTGAGCGATTTATTGATGAAATACGGCACATGTTCCGGTCGCATGCCGATGGGTGGCAACTGAATAAATACACAAATAATCACACCCAGGAAAACAATTAAAAAGGGAACAATTCAGGAAACATTAAAAATATTAAATCCCATTAACAATTAGACAAGTAATTATGTCTATGCTAAAGATTGAATTTTATTAAAGAATTAAAGAATTAGCATGAAACAGCATTAAAAATGTTAAGTACATAAATTCAATTTACCTTTGTAACGACGAACAATTCTTCTCTCTTGATCTTTCCTGAATCTAACCAACGTTTTAAAACCTTCCCGATGACATTCTCGTTCTGGTACATGTAAGCAGTGTCAATATGTCGGTAGCCCTCTGTCAAAGCCGCTTCTAAAGCCACTTCCAGTTCTTCGGGATTATCGGCCTTGAAAAAGAAAATTGCATTTATACCCGTGACAGTAGGAATAAATACTCTTATTTAACCCGTAAAATTTGCATTGAATCAGATATAAAAGTAAATTATGCTTTAAAAAACATTAGAAATTAAAATAAATACTAAAATGAAAATGCACATACAAATAATATTTAATTATAATCTTCAAGTTGTCAAATAATTTAAGAATTTAAAATTTAATTTAAATTTATTAATTTAAAACAACTCTAAATACAAATGCTAATATCAAAATAATACTTAAAATTAAAAAAAATTAAAATACACATACCTGCCAAGTGCCGTACCCTACCAAAGGCATGGAATGTCCATTGAAAAACTTGACGGAAGTCATTTCGGTGAGTTGTGGAGTAAACTCAAGTTGACAAACTATCAGGTGATGAAGAGTTAAAGGCAGACGAGACTGAACCGCTCACGCTCACAGTCAACACAATAAAGCAATTTAATCTCCTGCATCACGCTTTATTTATCACATTTAAAAATCCCATGACTCATGTGTGTACATAAATACATACAAGCACGTGAGACGCCCGTTATTTTAGTATACATAAATATAAGTATATAATTATATAAGTGTAAATTATGCCCATTCGTTAACACTACATCACTCAATATTTTAATCTTCTAATTTACTCTCATAGGAATCATCTGAAGGTTCCGAAATGACTCGGCTTGAAACGAATCCGTATGTATAGGGAAGATACACCCAATGACAAAGGGACATAACACAACTGGAACATTCGGCGACAGCGACTTGAACAAAAACACTTTATAGTCAAGGTTCCCATTTAGATAATTAACTGTGCTTGTACTGCGGGTGCTTTAATAGACATGCGAGAATAATTGCAGTAGGTACATGTACTCCACAGTAATATTTATCATCTCTCCTGCACAAAATCGAATTCATAAGCATGTAATTCCCAGCTAATTTTTGGAAGATTGGAAAATCATCTTTACGCCCGGGCGTAACTTTGAAAACGGAGGAAATGGAGAAAATTATTGCGATATGAAAATTAACATCATTTTCAGAGTGAGGAATCTTTAACGCAATCATGAACATACGCATATTCAATTGGAATCAATTAGTGCGTCCTTATTTTAGTTGAGTGTGTTAAGTTACATACTCATTTCGAATCGATTATTAACAATATTGTGAAACAAATTAAGACGCTTTATTTATCGGAATTATTTTGTCAATTTTATTTCAATCTACCATAATTTGGCTATTTTATTTGCAATGGTGGCTCCAATTTTCGTGCATAATCTACCAATCAATCAGAACAAACTTAATGCCACTGATAACATACAAAGTTGATTAACAAGAATAATAAATATATTACAGCAATAAAAGAAATTGTTTTTTAAAATCACAATCAAACGACTTTATTATTTTTTATATTTACTTAACATTTTTCAATTAATATCAACAAATAATGAATCGCAAAATCGATCATTCCTAGTCCTCAAATGCAAATTCGGGATGTTCGTCCATTCTGAAAGTTTGAATATTATTATATTATTAAATATTTTAAACTATACATTTATAATTCATACAATAATAATTAAAAAACGTGAAATAGAATTACCCAGGTAATGATGCCGTGAAACTCCTGCCTGCGTTTCCTTTGTCCAAAGCTTTCAAACGTACCATTTCGAAAGCGTTGAGTTGGAAATTTAACTATTTGTTCATAAAAGAAATGATTTTTTTGACTCACAATAAAATTCTATTAAGATCATATAAATATTCAAAACTATACAAATGAAACTTGTATGTACACACAAACACATACACTGATACACTATACTAAAGTAAATACTTACATCAAAATTCTGACGAAGTCGTTCAGGGTTCGTGCTCTTTGGGATGACAGCAATGTTCTGCTGAACTAAGAATTTCAACAAGACTTGAGCAGGTGTTTTGGAATGACTCTTTGCTATTTCCACTACCACAGGATCTTCCATTATGCCAATAGGTTCGAATTTCCTTTTAATCAAAATATTCAGCAAATTAAAATTTCCAAAATTATAGTCATTAATTTGTATAAACTTTTTAAAGATTTATTTATTTATATGAGCTCACAATCCTCGTTTAGCGTACAACTCTTTCCGCCCAGGAGAACCAATGGGAGCATAAGCAACCACAGTGATATTATGTTTCTTTAATGTGGCCATTAATGTCGGGCGCTGGAAGTATGCATGAAATTCAATCTGGAAATCACAAAAGATAAAAATGAGAAAATAAAAAAAAAATTAATATTAATAGTTAATATAAATATAATTATTTTATATAATATATATATTATTTTATATAAAATGTGTAATAAATTTACTTGTTGATTTGCAGGCTGAATTCTCGCAACTTTCATGATTCTCTCAACCTGAGAGGAGCCGAAATTTGAAATGCCGATTGAGCGCGCCAGACCTCTATCAACTTGCGCTTCCATGGCTTTCCACACAGCCGTTATATCCGTAGTGACGTCCACCAACATTTTTCCGTCCTTAAATGGCCACACTGTCTTGTCGTCCACGTAGTGGAGACCGATGGGAAGATGAATCAAGTAGAGGTCAATGTAGTCCAACTGGAGATTTTTAAGGGATTTCTCAAGGAAATGTGGCACATGTTCCGGTCGCATGCCGACAGGTGGCAACTAAATGAATGCATAAATAAGTTTATATAAACAAGAATTTTGTGTATTAAAAAGCATTTAAAATGTATGTATTAAAATATATGTACTTAATATAAATTAAACCAACGTGAAAATGCGACACGTGATATTTAAAGTTTAAATTTGACATTCTGATGAAAAATGACTACAAGATAATAGATAAAACAATTAAATTCACCTTGGTAACGATGAACAATTCTTCTCTCTTGACCTTCCCAGATTCTATCCATCGTTTCAAAACCTTCCCGATGACTTCTTCATTCTGATAGGCGTAAGCAGTGTCAATATGACGGTATCCTTCCTTCAAAGCTACATCTAAAGCTGCTTCCAGTTCTTTGGGATTGTCAGCCTTTGCATTCGCGAAGAGGAAATCAAAGAAGTATTAAATTAAAAGTGGGTTTATAAGTGAAATAAACACAAAATTCTAGCTGTCAAATAATTTAATAATATTATGGCAATTTAGAATAATTAAAAATTAAATTTAAATCAAAATTTATATTTAGGAAATTAAATTACCTACCTGAAACGTCCCTAATCCTATTAAAGGCATGGAACGTCCATTGAAAAACTTTACTGATGACATATTGTTTACCTTTAAGTTATATTAAGTAAACGCCCGAGTCTATAAATTATTAGTGAGTAATAAGTTAACACAGCAGACGAGATCGAACCTTTCACACTGACAGCCAATGTAATAAAGCAAACTATTGTCTCCTGCTTCAAGGTTTATCTATCAGAGTTCAACTACAATGACTCACAAAAAGCATATAAAACGTTCATTATTTTACATGTAAAGACTGTCCATACTTATCATAACATCCTTCAATGCATTATTTTTCTCACTCAAATCACATGTCACGCTACTGGAACACTCGACTATATAGGAGCAAAAACGCTTTAGCTAGTCAAGGT
Source organism: Lipothrix lubbocki (assembly GCA_034696945.1). Classification (NCBI taxonomy): domain Eukaryota; kingdom Metazoa; phylum Arthropoda; class Collembola; order Symphypleona; family Sminthuridae; genus Lipothrix; species Lipothrix lubbocki. Next base: position 15,727 of record JAQGAK010002207.1, read on the forward strand.
CTCCATTTAAATGAGTATATAACTGTGTATTTATACTTTACTTGTCATATTACAGATATACGAGTCGTGTAGCATGTAAAGATACTTCACAATAACATTTTTACCCTCCAGCTATGTACTCATATTGAATACGGATGAATTTGCCCTTGAGTTTTTGGACATTGGCTGTGATGCATAAACGGAAACGTTTCCCACTCAATGGACTTTTCCTACTTAATTGTGTTTAATATGGCAAGGTAAATTTTGATACAGGCATTCAGCTTATAGGGAATCAACTTGCATTATCCCTTATTGTCCTAAATTAATACAACTGCTTTCTAGTAATAATATTAACGGTGCATAAATGATATCAAAACTGAATCAAATTATATCCCTTTAAAATCTGATTAAATATTTTATCTCAAGAAATGGTCAAACACAATACAAACTTTAAAAAAATTAGGCCCAAGATACTTAAATGGTCAATTATAAAATGTCATAATGTTGAATCCTAGGGTTGGAGCATCAAAACAGCTTGTCGATACGTCGTTTTCTCTGTTTATTAACTGTCCTGGGATTGGTATTCCACCTTGGTATTCTTGACTTGGGTGTCATTATCCACTTGGTAGCAACTAATAAAGTATTTATTACACATTTTAGAAATATAAGCACTGCAAAATCTAGAGTTCAATTTGTATTTTGTAGTATGTAATTTGTTTTTACGCCATTTCTCGCCACGTATTACTGGACAGCCCGCGTGCGTCATTATTGATTTCTTGTGGCCCGAGTACCACACTACGGCGGACCCTGGAACTGGATTGGCAGCAAAACCCAGGGTACTAAAAACTGTGGCCCCGCCCATATCAATGTCGTTTAGCTTCAAGACATAGGAACATTTGGTTAGTTTTTAAAAGAATTTAACAAGATTTGTTAAGAAAAATCAAAAATATTAAATAATCATTGTTACAGTAAATTACAAAAACGGAAAATGTCGCTAAAAGTTCATCGGGATTTTTTTCGGACCAATCAATCTGCAAATTGAAAATCAATTTAACACAACAAGTTTAATATTTTCCTCTGCGGTCACAATAAAGAAGATCTAAAATTTTGTCGTCAAAATCGTCTATGTTACGATTTTACATGGAGCAAAATACAAGCTGTAAAATACAATGTATTTTAAATACGTATTTAAAATACTTTTTTTTAAATCCATTTTGGACGGCTCTGATATTAAATAGAATAATTTCCAAATTATGCGTGTCATAATATCATAAAATACCGCGTCCAAATGTAGATTATAATGTCCTCCAAACGGATACGAAGTTATCTGTGTCCGTATAACAACAGTGCACATGTCATGGAGAGCCGGTATACCAGTAAATATTTCAATTTTCCTCTTGAATGCGATGGAGTTAATGTTGTCGTCACTAAGGTGCGCATACGTTGATGTTCGATGACTTGGCTTGTCATAATATCTTCCCTCATGGTGGGACGTTAGGGCTCTTATCAAACTTTCTGATTTAAACCACTCGGATATTAACCGATCCATTTGTGGAGCCGTCAAGACGTCGTATATTTGAACTACGTCTGGCCTTATACTCAGAAATTCCATTTTCGTCGGGGAAATTGTAAAGAATGGGTGGATTTTGGATTCCAGCCAACAGAATAACTGAGCTTTGACTTCTTCGGTCTTTCAATCAATTTAATCTTATTAAAATTTAATTTATCAAGTATTTTTGAAGGACAACAAAAGTGTGTGATAATTACTTATTTGAAATAATAAATACAAAAATAATATCTCAGTATAACTGATTTGTGTGCAAAACCTGGTGATTTTCTCCAGAACACAGTGTCCAGTAGCTTGTATTGTCTTGTCCAGCATGGTTTGTTTTGGCATTGAATTGGATCGTCACGTCTCGTATTTTAGCAGCTGTTTTGCTATTCCCAGGTGCGTGACTGATCTTCCTCACAAATAATTTATCATCTTGTTCTCTCGATAAAGCTGCGTTATGCTACAAAGTTTTCAATAATTATTATAATTTTCATATTTAGTCATAAATGTTTGATACTCTTAATTAAGCAAATTTGCTTATATTAGTCCATTTTTTGTACTTCTTCAATTGCGTTCCACAGAGCTTCGTGAATAGAATCTGGATCAACTTCTTTATCCGACACAACTTTCGTCTTCGCCACCTCAAGCCAGTCAATAGCCAGCGCAAGGTACTCAGTTTCCATAGCAATTTTGGCAATGTCTAAGCAGTGATGGGAATTGAACCTGCACGGGGTTTTTGATGAATTGATTACGCCCATGCTCAGCTGTTGATAATAAAATATATCTTTTCAAATTGCTGTTAATTAAAATAACCCGTAGTTCATAAACTAACGTAATAAACCACGAGCTTCAAAAATAATCAAATATTGTCGATTCTTTTAAAGTATTTTTAATTAGACTTCCGATATTTTGAAAATATTACGCATTTAATATCTAACAATCCAAATGCTTGAACCTATGATTTCGAATATTAATAGCTTTAAAGAATTGTTACCGACTCCGCTCCTAAATTATACACATGTTGAAGTCTGATGATGCCATTTGCTGCATCCTTGATATCGGAACTGGATGGCCAGCCATATTTTTCGAAGTAACTTGTAACTGGTACGGTATCTTTTAAAAACAATTACAACCATTATTTTCCAAAAATTAATTTCAAAACTATGAATCAGAGAATTAAATTATTAGGTGCAGTGGTTTAATATTGGCCGTACCAAAAGTGTTATTAAAGAGATTGTTGAACACCAATGATTTTAAAATTCCCGCTGTTCTGTCAATCAGTCGGTAACCACAAACTGGATTCTTCCAAACTTGTGTTTCTTGAATGTTGTTCACGTCTTCAAGAGAATTTAAACCACTGCCGAGGACGAAATCTCGTAAGTATCTACAAAATAATAAAAACATATTTTAATGTTTATGTACTCACGGATATTGCTGTACTGAATGGGAATTAGTAATATATCCATAGTACACAAAGAATTACTCAAAATCTTACGCTTCTATTTCCAAGGTAACATTAGCATCTTCGGTTTTAAATCTCGTCAAATTTTTAACAAATTCCAATTCCAACCGTTCCAGATCTTTCAAATAAAATGTTGCCCACATATAGGCCCGGGGACCTTTCTCCTCTAAAGTATTGGTTGTGACCAGGGAGCTTAGCACGGGGGGAAACAGATAACACAATAGTATATAAAAAATAATTGGGATTAAATACATTTTAAAAACTCAAAACTTGAGAAATTATGTAGATTTCTCCACTCAAACTTGAATATGAAATCTTGTGTACCGCAAATAATTGAGGTATGATGACATTAAATGTTTGTATTGTTCATTTTAAATAATGAACCATTCATACCTAAATTGTTTTAAATTGTCAGTTAGTGAAGAGTGAAATTTATTTATATTTTGTTGTAATAATTACAATTAGTAAAGTAATTAGAATAAGTAAGTACATACATTCTGCATTGTTTTACAACGTCTTGTGTGTAGTCTACAATATCTACATTGTGTCAGTCAGTACCCTTTAATTTCTATATTACCGCAACCAATTAGCTTTCCCCTCAATTAGCTCTACTATGCGTGTGGCCATAAAATTGCTTTTGGAGAACAATTCTCCGCCCCCAGCAGGGGTTGTTGAGGTAGCTCAAAGATCGTTTCAGTTTTTGGGACTGACATGGATATTGAAAGTTTTGAGCGTAGAAATAAGGAGCAAGGAGAATTAAATCTGTATTTTATTTTTTCAATATGCTACAATGCATCCACAACACAAGTAACCGTTTATTCGGGCTTTACAACGAATGTATCGAACATGTGCGAAGCGCGCGGAAATCCCAGGGATTAAATATATTTCATGTTCTTAAAATATGAAGTAAAAATGAGCAACAAAAATGGATTTTTATATTTGAAATTATTAATTATATATCTATCTGAAGAAATTATGTAAGAAATAGGTTGCTTTTAAATTATATTTCATTGCTGTCTTGCTTTTTCCTTCTGCATCGATAACCCGCAAAACACGGTAATAGTTTTATATTGAAAGTTTGGTCAAAAAATATTTGACGATTTTTTTGATTGTTTGATTTAAATTTACTCTTAAATTATTATGGGTACATCGGATCATAAAATGTGTATACGGAAGAAAATTTTAGTCCCTATTTTTAAAGCCAATTCTATTTTTTAAATAGAACAACGCTTGTCATGCCAAAAAACTGTTGTAACGACTTCCTGTCTGGTTTAAACATTTGGAGTTAGGGTACAGGTCTAGTTCCAACATTTTAAAGCAGTATAAAGTATAAAACTTCATTGTATTGTTGTTTATGATCCTGCTCTTTTTATTCAAAAACTATGCACCAATGACTTCCGAAGCAAAACAAGTGATATCTTTGTACAACAATATTCTGAAATCTCAAAAATAATTTTTTAGCTCTAAAAATTGTCCAACAAGGTCAGTTGCAACAGGTTACAAACGTTTGAAATAATTAAGTAGAATATACTCAAATAACCAATAATCAATGTTATAACGTTGAATCGCTAGAATTTGGAGCATCAAAACAGCTTGTACCCATGTCGTTTTCTCTGTTTATTCACTGCCCTTTGATTTGTATTCCACTTCGGGATTTCTGAGATGTCTCTGGTCGTCATCCACTTAGTAGCAACTAATGAGATATTTAATAAACATTTCAGCAATTTTAGCACTGCAAAACCAAGGGTTTATTTTGTTGTGCTTTATTTATGCTTACGCCATTTCTCTCCAAGTACTATTGGACAGCCCGCGTGCCGCATTATTGATTTCTTGTAGCCCGAGTACCACAATACAGCGGATCCTGGAATTGGTTGGGCGGCGAAACCCAGAGTAGTAAAAGCTGTCGCCCCACCCATTTCAATGTCGTTTAGCTTTAGAACATATTAATATTTTGTGAGTTTTTGAAGGAATTCAAGAATATTTGATACGGAAAATCAACAATATTAGAATATGACAACTGTTAATATATTAACTTACATAAATTGCAAATGTAGCCAAAATTTCATCGTGATCTTCTTCGGTCCAAATAATCTGCAAATCGATTTTTGCTCAATCATAAGTTCATCATCATAACAAATAATACCATAAATTCTGATGAACATGGCATAAAAATGGACATACTTGGTCCCGATGTGGAGCAAAATGTCCTCCAAACGAATACGAAGTTATCTGTGACCGTATAACAAGAGTGCACTTATCTGGGAGAGCCGGCAAACCAGTAAGTATTTGAATTTTCGTCTTTAGCGCGATTGCATGAATGTCATCGTCGCTAATGTGCGCATACGATGATGTTCGATGACCCGGTTCGTCATATTTGCCACCCTCTGATGGGGACGTTTTAGCTGAATACAAGCGGGCTGATTTGAACCAATCGGATGTAAACCAAGCAATTTCGCTGGCCGTCAAGACGTCATACATTTGAACCACGTCTGGATTTATACTCAGAAATTCCATTTTCGTCGGGGCAATTGTTAGTAATGGGTGGATTTTGGATTCCAGCCAACAGAATAACTTAGCTTTGACGTCTTCAGTCTTTTAACAAATTTCATCCTATTATTTTTTTATATTTTAATAATATGTTAATAATATGTTTATTGTCAATTTAGTTCATGCACAATTACAACACCAGAAACGTGTAGTTACACGAAATGACTACGACAAGGTATTGAAAAACTGGAGTTATTTTTAAGAAGTCATTGAAGATAGTTGACATTTGACTTTAGATGTATACAATTTTTTTAACTTATCTAACCTAATTCTATTTTGTTGAATTGTCTTAATATTGTAGGGATACATGATTTATAATATCTACATTTCTTACACACTAGTTCACGAATTCTTACATTTGATCTGGTTTTAAATATATGATTAAAGTTTAAGTTTAACAAGTGACGAAACCTGGGAGATGTAAATAGGGATTTACCAAATTTTAATCTTAGTTTTATTAGTCTATCTAATACAGGCTCTAGTACAAAGTAATTTTAATTTACTTTCATAATTTTTACGACTTATGCTGCGTTTAGAGTATGCTTATTTTGTAACTTCCTCTGCATTTCATGCGCACTTCACCATCTCGCTCGTTTATAGTGTAACTTTCCTTAGCATTTCGCGCGCTCGTCACGTTTTCATCACTTCACTTTCATTTCACGTGCGCCAGCTGTTTACAGTTTGACGTTTCAGGAAAATCTTCACTTTCATTTCATTTTCCACAGAGTTGAAATCGTTTCAACTCTATCCAAAAGTGAAACACAGGTGAAACGGAAAATTACGAACTTGTGAATTAAAATGGCTTCTAATAAGAAGTTGGAGAAGTTAAAAATTGAAAGAAATCTTGTAGAATTAGTTAAAGACCGTCCACTGTTATACGTAAAGTCCCATCCTAATCATGCGGACGCGATTGCAGTTGCAAACTCCTGGAAAAGAGTTTATGAACTACTTGGAGAA
>JAQGAK010002208.1:0-22220 GCA_034696945.1 Lipothrix lubbocki
TATTTAATATTATTTATTATTATTTAATATTATTTAATATTATTTATTATTATTTAATATTATTTATTATTATTATTAATTATTTAATTTCATTTAATAAATTGCAGATTCCGAGTCCGACGACGACGAACCCGTGGAAGATCGTTTAGGAACCTTGGACCTCGAAGGAATCTCTAACAACAACAACAACGAGTGAACAGTTGATGTTGTCCGCGTATTATAATTTTGTCATTATTATAATATTTATTTTTATATTTAGGTTATTATAAATCAAACATTTATAATTTTAACATATTAAATATAATAATTAGGTTGGTAAAACATAGATTTTGAATATAATATTACGCGACAATAAATAAAAATATGTATTATTTAAATTCATGTGGTGACGTTATTTAATACTCCAGAGGTACCCACGTGCCACTGCTGGAAATTCAAATTCATAACGCGGGAATTCCATTACTTTTTCATATTTGGCGCTCATTTGTCAGAAGAAATGTGGTGGCATATTTCTCCGCAGGAATGTGGTGACCATTAAATCTTTTGACCATTAAAATTTTTCTCGCACGGTCCATTTCTTCCTCGAGCATCGACGCTCCATTACTCCGCACACTGTGCCTGTCCCATTAATTTTTTTCATGCTGTGGTCCAAAAGTATTTTTTCTTCTCGGTCCCATTTCGAAAAAAAAAAACTTTTGGACCAAAATGTGGCATTTGAAGTGGGGCTTTTTTGGGGCTTTAATAGGACTTTTTCGTTCAGTGTAACTTAACCATTCACATGAGAAGAATACACACCGGAGAAAGACCATACAGGTGCGAAGTTTGCTCCAAAACATTTGCTGAAGCATTTGCAAGGACAAATCACATGAAGACTCACACGGGAGAAAAGCCATTTAAGTGTCTTGAATGTGGGAGAGAATTTTCTGAAAGCGGTAATCTTCGACGACATGAAAAAATGCATAGTGGTAATGCGACATTCCATTGTAAATTGTGCTCGAGGGTTTTGAAATCAAAACAAGGCCTTGCGAAACATAACAGAAGTCACACGGGCGAAAAGCCATTTATATGTCTACTTTGCAATAACGGATTTTCTTCCTCCATGTCCCTCAGACAACACACACGAACCCACACGGGAGAGAAACCCTACAAATGCCCACACTGTGGTAAATCCTTTGGTTCGTCCAGCTATTGCAATTTGCACATTAAAACACACGAAGTTCAAGGTACGAAAATTAAGTTCCAATGCAAATTGTGCCCAAAATCTCTGACAACAATGGGAGGACTGCGTTTACATATGCGAATTCACACGGGAGAAAAACCCTATAAATGTAGCGAATGTTCAAAATCTTTTAGTGTGTCCGGCGGATTAATGGCCCATTTGAGAACACACACCGGCGAAAAACCTTACAAATGCAATCAATGCGGCAGAACGTTTGCTAGACAGGGCGATCTAAACACTCATATCAGCACCCATACTGGCGAAAAACCTTACAAATGCGCGTTTTGTCCAGCAGCATTTTCGTTACACAAATGTTTGGTCTACCACTTTCGAAGACACACAATGGAAAAGCCATACAAATGTGAAATTTGTGGTAAAGCTTTTGCGTCACGTAGCAATTTATTGTGCCAGATTGAATCTTATCACGAAGATAGAAACTTCAAATGCGGAATCTGTGATGCAGAATTTACGGCGTCACGTTTATTGAAACTCCACAAAGTAACTCACAGTAATTTCCGACGCTTCCGTTGTTTCATATGTCGCAAAAGATTTAAAACCAACAGCGTTTTTTTACACACCAGAATTCACACTGGGGAAAACCATACAAGTGTCACGTCTGCAGAAAAGAATTTGCGCGAAAATCTTTCCCTTATCTTCATTCAAAGCTTCACAAATCTCCTTTGCTGCAACCACAAATTCAATGCAAATGGTGCGACAAAGCTTTCGTTCATCCAAAGTGGCTTGCAAAACATCAGGAGAAATGTTTCACTAAAACGAGCATAAATGATTGCATTAAAAATAAACGTTCAACATTGCAACGGGAAAATGAAAAGAACCTCCAGGACGAAGCAAAATTAGAACATGAAATGCCTGACACCAGATGTCATCGTACGAGCTTAACACAAGGAACAAATGCGATTAATGATCCATGTCAAATGGTTTTCAATTGCAAACAATGTAATTTTTCTTCCTCTTCACCGGAATCTCTGTGCAGACATTATTCGTCGATTCATAGTTTACCAATTGTTTCGCTGAAAAAACTGTCGTTCCGACATTAAGTAAAAGCATCAAGAAATTTGATAAAATTGGATACATGTGACATAAATGTGCTTAACCATAAAGAGTATTCTTTTACTGGTAATCGTAAATCCCAACGCTTTCATATAATTAAGTCCACATGTTTTTGAAATAAATTATACACTTATGTCTCAAAAGATGTAGCTATACATACTTCATATAATAATTTTAACAGCTGCGATTAATAAAACTTTTGGAAAACTTGTCTTGATGTATGTATGTATTTTTATTCTTTTCAATTAAGTAGATTAAGGGCATGCGGAATTCTACGTGCAATTTCTACCAAGTACGCTGTTGGGTCCTGCTGGTTGGTCTACTGAATTCATTGTTACAATGATAAGGGCAGTTTTTAAAATTCCAAGCTACAATGTCTGATGAATGAAATTCCGATATTTTTATTCATTTTAATTCGTAATAAAGAGTTATTATGATTATTGTATGCATTACCTACATTTATTAAATATATTTTACAAATAGAAAATTCAATCAAGATCAAGATCACGGTAGTATTTTAACTATCATTTCAGCAAAACAAATTCTTACAATAAATGTTCTGAGTTCAAACAAATTAAAATTATGGACAAAATATGTTATTAAATGAAAATGAAACTCACAAATTATGATTACACAAAGTAATTTATTTAAATGAATCTAAAATGTCTTTTGATGGTGCATTTGATGCAAAAATTAGCTTTAGGGGTCCGTTGGCGAATACTTCGTAGTGAATCTAAATTATCAAATACAATGCACCCTTCGTACCAATGAACAAATATCTGGGGATAGTTTGTATACACTGTGCGGATGTCCCAACGAGTTGTTTCAGCGATTGCCCACCCCTGGGACCGTTTGGGTCTAACGATAGCACATTTGCCGTCAAATTTATTAAGTAACTCTGACTGAACAGCAAGTAGGAATTCAAGGACGTCTGGGGTTTTTGCAAACGTGATATCCATCCCGATCACAACCTCAAAAGCACTGTCTGTTGATACAGGAGAGGTTGCTGTGTATTGTCGGCCTTGCGTTTCCACAAGGACATTTAGCATCCTCAGCTGTATCCACAGACGTAATTCGTATTTCGACCGGAGCATTGATGGGGAAACGTCCCTCAGTTGAAAACTACGTATTGTTTTATTAAAAACAAGTAGATCTCCGCGCTCGAAATGTGTTCAGCCAGCGAAAGCTTCAATTCAGATAGAAGGATTTTCAATGACAATCGATGAAGAGCTTTTTGAGTAGACTGTATGCCATTTTGCCCCACTTTTCTAATAACTATCGGCTAGCCCTGGTAAGTAAACGTTGTATTGATTTCTTGTACACATGCCTTAAGCTGTGGAAAGTCCTCAGGCGGAACATAATATGGGCCTCGTGAAGCATGCAAGCTCCAATACGTTGTATTCAATTTTTTTTCAGCGCAACGATATCTGCCTTAATATGCCAAGGAAAATTTTCAACTTTCTGCACAGCTTTAGAAGCAAGACCGATATGATTGTGAAGATCATTCAAGCAGCACAGACGCATCGCAAATGTTGCACTTGACAATTTCGTGAACAGGTGATGCGAATCTCTACCAAGCTTTTCATGAACCTATTTGTAGTTGCAACGGAAATTGTGAAAAACTTTATAGGCGTAGGTGGAAAAACGCGTATCACACCATCGTTTGAATTTTCGCACACCATTTTATGCAATATTCTCATTTATTGGATTTGGACTAGCTTCAGTTTCATTTAAAGACTCCTGCAATTCACGTTACTTCTGACAAATTTCTTTCGTTTCCTGCCAACCCTTACCCCATCCGCATTCGTACGAAGCTTTAGTAATTAGGGTAACTACGTTTCGGATCACAATGAAGACAAGTATTCTGAGCCGGCTGCAACGCTTCAAAAGTTTCGTCGCGGAGATAAAAACTCCAGTCCGTAATGTCGCTGGCGACCAAACTGATCGAATTCTTTGACAAGATCGGGGTAATGAAGATGAGTATCTCTACAATATTAGAATTAGTTAAAAAAGTGAACGTACCGTTGTTTTAGTTCCTCCCTGGTAAAAAATTGTTCTAATATCTCGAGTATGGACTCAGCCAAAGCCAACCCCGTTGCACCAGTCACAGGTTGAACATCGAGCACAAATGCAGAAGGTAATCTTCTTTGCGAAAGATTATTCTAATAATAACCCTATAAGCGTTTTTTGTTCCTGTCTATCATTTACTAAGCATAATTGTTTATTTTGCCAAAATTTGGCTTCATACATAAGTTTTTCAGAAAAAACGCTAATGGAGTGTCCGCCATCTTAAAAAATCAGTCAAAAAAAATTATTACATTTAATGCTTTTTAACGGGCTGAACGTCCACCCAAGAGAATATTATTATTATTTATTCTTGTTTAACATTTTATGGAATATCAGGTAAAGAAACTTAATTTTAATTAATTCCTATATATAAGGACACTCCAAAACTTTTGCAGGTAGGGACCTGTGGCGATAACAAAATTGCATGTTAAACCCCATTAAAAAACAAGTTTTTAATTTCGAGACAAAATTATAATTTCTCCCAAACCCAATTTGCAGGAGAATGATTGGTACAGACACTCTGTACTGGTGTCTTTTCATTTCAGGCGTACCACACCCAATTGTTTGCTCGTAAGTGCTTCTTCATTTTCTGTTCTTATTTTATCTTCACGCATTCGCCGTTGTATTTCTCGTTCGCGCTGATCCCTTTTTTATTTTTGGACCCTCTTTTTGCGACATCTTTTATTGTACTCTTCTATTGCCGTCTTGTTGTCTTTGGGCTTCTCGACGCTTTTCTTCGTCCCGTTGCTGCCGCCATTCGGTATCTTTTTTCTTTTGTACTCTATCCCTTTCTTCACGTATGCTTCCTTGACGTTCTTGTTCGGCATGCCTTTTTGCCGTTTCGTCCTTAATTCGCTTTAAATAACTTCTTCGTTCCTCTGCTTTCCTTTGCTCTTTTTTTTGAGACGGCTCCCGTTCTAGTTGTGTTTCTACAGCATCTCTTTCTCCTTGTTGTTCTTGGGTTCGGCCGGAGTATTCTCTCGCATTTTGCAAAAAAATATGTTTTCCAGTGGAATCACCACGTTTTCGGGTAATTCGTGGGGTTGGTAAATTGAAGTAGGTTGCCAACAAAAACACGGCCAATTTTAAGCGAGTTTTTGTATAATTTGCTGTTACTGACGTATTTTTTTATAAATCTGCAAAAAGAATTTTGAAATCAAATGGACCTGGGCAATAAATCTCAAAGTGTTTCTTTTTGTTTGATTAAATATTGTACTAAATTGAATCAATGAATTGTAAATTTAGTTTTTGTACGCTGTTACAAATTATAGTGCAAATTTAATTGAATTAAATTTTGTTTATCTGCAGTTCAAGGACTTTTGGAATCTAACGCTGTCCTAAAATTGGAATAGGGTTTGGGCTTTGTGTGGGCCTAGTTAATCAAGACAATCGTCAAGTCTTCTCTTAAGGTTTTAAGAACTTCCACGTACATGCACTAATACCTACGGATTTATTATAATGTAAAATTAGATAGAAATGTTATGTATATATATACTTACAGATGATCTTTTGTCTGCCCTTATCTTTTCTCTCGTAAACTTACACTGTACATGGACTTACTTTTACAGGTGTCATAAAATGACACCGGAACTTTCATTTTCGTTGGTTACCTGAATTACGCATTGTTTCATGATTCTATAAACCTCTCTACAGAAACGCCTTATCGTCAATAATATCGTATCGTTCAATGAACAGGGGGAATACAATTGCCTTAAGATACAGTGCAAGATAGAAAAAAGCCTTTAATGAGTGCAAATGTAGTGCGACTGATACGGGTTTTGCTATTTATGCTCATCGTTTTAACGTTAGGACAAAATGATGTGCAGCGGTTTTATTTCATTTACAGTATTTGTGATAAAGCCGTTTAAATGTATGTGTATGGTAAAGTAAACGTATGCATACTCAATTATCAAATACGAAGTTTAAATAAATTCAAACGCATATTAAGGTCCACAGATTTTATTTGTGTAACCTTGCGATGTAAGTATAGCACTTAATGAACACAAGCGCAATTGTTATGCCATCTATTCGAGTTCATGTAAACTGCAAGGACTGAAGTTTAGTGCTTGCAATAGCGATATGGGGATTTGGTGTATTAAAAGTTAAAGCAAAAATGAATCATGTTCAACACGTTATATCTTTACTACACATTTAAATTTTCGTTAATATCAAAGGTACCTAAAGTGCTTTTGATATTTTCCCCCTCGCCAGTGTTTTGCTGAACTTCAACTACTTTTATGGGCAAGTTCTGAACTTTGTTAGGCTTGCTGGCTATCCAACGTGCAGCAGCCTATTGGTTACTCAATTTCTTTTGTTTTTCTTTGTCTTTTTCCAACTTATTCATGTTTACAAATACCTTTCCAATATCCCCATACCTTTTGTCAATTCGTTTTTTCTTCTCATTTCTTTTGCGGGATTTCGAAATGTGGGTGAGAACGTTGAGTTGATTCATACCTATTTTATTGACCGGAGGTCAGGACGGGCGAGATGCTGAAGAAGATGATGATAATTAAGGAGAATGAGGATGAGAATCCCGAGATGCTACTAGCTTTACTAGTATTCAGTTAGTTGTAAGTAGTTAAGTTAGTGATATAGTATATAGTTAGTAGTTTAGTATGTAGTATAATTTTAGTGCACAACACAATCACTAAAACTAGTCCGTGATAGTAATTATGTTATGAGAGTAATTAGTTATGATAGTAGTCTTTAAAATCTCCACAACACTGCAATATTAGCAGTGGGTAGTTTTTAAGTATAGGTTAGTAGAATCAATGTGATAATAGGTTAGATGTTTTAAGAACAATTAGTTAAGGTTTATTAGCTTTTAAGGGAATGAATGATAATCAAATTACATAAGAACAAGTGTATGAATGAAATTGAATGAATGTAGAAAATCCAAGATGGAGGAATGAATGTTTTAGCTGTAAGATTAGAATAGGAATAGTATAAGTATAGGTTAAGATATAGTAAGGGAAGTAGGCCGGCTGTCAACAATACCAGCCCGCGCGTTTTGATTCGCTCGAGTCGAGATTGTTGACAACCAGGTCAAGGATGACGAGAAGTAACTATAAGTTACTGTCTCACTATATACTGAGTGCTAAATAACATTTGTGCAAGCGAGTGTACCTATACCCACCTAAATTACAAATATAATAGCCAATGCTCTTATATAGAATTTAATTTTGAATGAACTAAATAAATTCCTCAGGCGGTATTTCTACGTAATTAATTCTAATTTCTTTTTTACTTTTAAAACATTACTAGTTTATATCTTTTCCAATACCTAACGTATTTAAACCCATTCTTGCTAAATAAGTACATAATTCATAATAATTCCTTTTTTCAGTGAGTGCTGTAATAATTTAAAAAAATTGTTTTGGCAAAAAAAATTACAGTGCTGAATTTAATAAATCAAGAAAAAATTTATTGCATTGTGAAAGAGAGCAAAATAACACTTGTGCAAAGTAGCTGAAAAACAAATAAACACATATTGTCGATGGAGATGCAGATGAGATAACTTCAATGATATTCAGATGCAGGATTTGACAGCCACTATCATTTTAAATGCAAGGGGGTATAACTCTATCAATATCAAAATTACCTATAACTACATATAAACCAATTTTAACTTTGTATGTATTTAAATGTATTTTCCATTGGTTTATTAGGTGAAATAAGATCACACCACAGGTCAGAGGTTACACTACAATCATACATATTAAAAACAATTTTGGGCACAGCGCAAAATAAATTTACCAAAATGGGATGTCAAAACAATGTAAATTTGTCAAGTTTTATCACAGTCATTATTTTCATGAAATAAAGTTTAAGAGCTTAAATCATTAAAATCTAAATTGCTTTGGCGGGCCTTGGACGGAATTTTACTATAACAAATTATTGCAAAATTAAAATTAATTAAAATTCTTAAATGCACAATATCGTTCATTTGGTGAATAAAGCTCAAAATAACTATATACAGGAAATAATATTTCTACATTTTAGTTCGCTCCAATCTGTTTTTTATTGAGAATAACGTAAGGTTTTTGAAATGCCTCTTTATTCAAAAATAATTTTGAGTAGTGTAATAACACTTGAATATTTAATTCATTTTTCTTTACTTTTGTCGGTATTTGCATTAAGATTAAGTAATTTTAAAAATAAATATGATTGCCAAAACTATTGTGCTTTTTAGGGGAAGATACTTGTAAGTTTACTGCTTGCTTACCGCTGGAATTTAAAAATTAAAATTGCTCAAAATAATCAAGGTCAATCAGGGAAAACGTTTATTACATTCAAGGATGGTGGTTATCACACCCTACAGTCAAGTGGTGACGGGATTCATTTTTAGTTCTATGTTAATTAAAGTGATATTTTGTCCTGCGCTGAATTGATGGTGGTTGTCTCATCTTGCATCTACATACCAATGGAGATACCCACTTGGTATCTCCGCCGACGATATTTTGGTTTCACCGACGATTTACCTTATTCTCATGTCACTCACAAACCTATGACTTTACCAGGTGTGTCATCTCGTGCACAAACCTGGTGAAGGCAGTATATGAATCCGAAATTATTGAGTATCATTTTGCGGTGGATATGAGGGTATGAATACAAAGCTTGTCAATTTTTATCTAGAATTAAAAAAGCACAACAGCTTACTCAATGTTTTAATTCCAGTAAAGAATGTGGATAGACCCCACGGAGAAAAAAAAATTACAGATAGACCGTCAGCACCTCGAGCTTTAAGTACCTGCAGAATACAGCAGAAATGAGTGCCAGCTTTACTTTTTATATTATTCAACTATCACATTTCACTATTTAGTAGAATATTCATTATTATAAAATATTAGCTCCTGTACTTGAAAACTCTACGAAACAATACAAATTCATAGAATAGTTTTTAATTTAACTGTTAAGAACCAATGATGACTGATGAATACTTGAACTACATTCTTTTCAGAATTCCATACGTCCGTATTTTGGCTCAGTTTTAATATACAAATTATTCTAAAATTAAAATAATCTAACAAAAAAGCTTGCTCTGCTTGTGTGCAAGGGTTCCTACGATCTCTTCCTGCGGGACAGCAGAGGAAATTGTCACAGTTATTGAAGAATAACCGTACCAAAAGAATAGAAATTTAAAACGGCTGGTCAGAGGACTAACCCAACAACAAATGTCCTCACTTTTTGGAATTTGGAAGGATTATAAAGCCGAAGAAAAAATCTTTTATGTGACATTTGCACACGCAAGTGCGATACCGAGAAAAAGAAAAGGTGCTGCAAAACAAAACACGCATGAAATCCCACTTCCGGCCGTAAAAAGTGACAAATTTGAAAAATTTAAGATATTAAAAAAACTCTTCGGGATGTCATATTTATTATTAGTAATAAATTATAAATCAATATTATATTTTTATTTGAAATCAAATGTTGTAACATAAATATGCCAACTTCAATAATTATATTTTTGTTTCATTGAGCAAAATATTTCAAGCAGTACTTGCTTTGTTTGAAGCTATAATTCTAGTTTCAAAAATTCAATTATTACGGATTTAGTGAAGAAAATGGAAAGAACAATTCCGAAGCAGTTAGAAAGAGCGAGGGATGTCAAAATTAATACTTGGTTGGAATCATTTTATTTACATTTCGCGAAACTTAAAATAAAGTTAATAATGATGAATTTAAAAAAAAAGTTAGTTTTGGGAAAGTAAAAAATTTAAAAGTTGTATTTTAAATAAAAAAAGATTTCAAATATAACTTCCGCGAAAATAAAAAATATAAAAAAATTTCCGATAAAAGAAACGTAAAACAAAACTTGGAAAATGAAGAATAATAAAAAACACAAAGAAGCTTAAAACTATGGAGATGTTTTATGCAAGCTAAAATAATTTTTTTAAATAAACAGCGTTGCCATATGTATTTTATTTTTACGCAGGGCGTCACAGCAAGGTGGGACATTTGCCCTCCCTTCCGATATTGACAGGGTGTGGCATGCCTATTATTTACTCTCCGCCGAAATTAATAAATACAATTGTAGTCTTAAATACTTCAAAATAGAATACAGTTATGGTTTTTTCAGCGAAAAAATGTATTTGGTTTAAAATTGCAGATATGAGTTTATTTGTACACAATTAAATAATAAAAACAACAATTTAGAATGAAAACAAGTTACGAATACAAATAAAGAAGAGCTTGTGTGACTAACTACATCAATAGCAAAACCGTAGATTTACTCATCAAATTCATCATCACTCCCAACAGTATTTTCATCATTACCATTCCTATAAGTAACAAATTCTTCAAAGAACTTTCGATCATCTTAAGGAAGAAATGCCAATACTTTTGCTAGATCTTTCTGTTTATCAACTTTTAGCGGCAAGTAGTTATTGTACTTGAGTTTTCCAGTAATACTAGGTATTCCGCCAGCATTAAGAACATGGTTGTATTTCTTCACATCAAATACACTCCAGTCTTCCTCGGAACCATGTGAATGTTTAGCAAATATTCTGTAGTCAATTTCATTATTCTGGTAAAACATAAGATACTTCGACACTTTCAATTCAGATGGTCTTTTCCAATAATTCTCCAACGGCTTAAGATTATAAAAATGCTCGTTTGTCATTTGCACAACTTGAAACGGGTTCAAACTATTAGCTGCTCGAATATTACCAGGAATCTTATGAGGTGAGGAGTTCTTCTCATTTGTTTTTCAATTAAAGCAAAATCAGTATCACAGGAAAGGTATGAATGACCAGAAACAGCAAACTTTTGGTAGATGTCCGTGAAGAAACGTTCTTGAATCAATTTACGATAAAATATTAGCATAGAAAAATTGTTGTTTTGTCCGACAGCTCTATCTGACCAGATTACCAGAGTCCGTTTAGATTCTGCTTCCAAAGGTGTAAATTTCTGTGTAATGAATCGATACAAGCAAGATCCAACTTCATGTGCACCCTTTTTTGCGTCCGTTTCATTCCAGATGAACATGTGACCCTGATTCAGATTGTCATAATGAATACCCAAATTATAAGTGCAGAACTTCCGCAAGTAAAACGCACTTGAATTGTTCAATTAGGAGTAAAAAATGTTTGCTCCATATCGACTGAAATAACAATAAAGGATGGATCTTCTTTAGACTGTCTAATGTCTTGCTTCATTATATTTCTCGTTACATCCGCCAGAGTCAAATGTGCCTGCTTCTGTTGGATCAATAACTGTCTTGCATCTTCATCGACACTGGACTTTATTTGTATTGCCAGCAGGTCGCAAGTGTCACAGGTGTCATCATACGGCTTACCAATCTTGTAATTAAATGAACGAAACAACTTTCGGAAACTGCTTTCACTCACGGGATTAGAATTCCCATGCAGATCCATGTATTCCTTGCGAATTTGACAAAGTGTTAGATCAGGAGCTAAAAAAGTTGTACAATCGTCATAGCGGTTTCTAGAGTAGTGATTATCCAACTTCTCATACGTGCTTAAATGATCCTCAATCAATTTTAACGTGTCGTCAACTAGCTTGTGGGGACGATTGTTGTGCCTTCCTCGCATGTTTCGAGGAAATATTACATTTTTCTCTACCATTCGCCTTTGAATTCTACTAATTTGAGAATCAGAAACATCAATTGTTGTTCGAAATGTGGTTTGACATACTTCAAGTTTCGCATACATTATTGGCAGTGTGTACAACCATTTCATGCGGCCCTTGGAACCAGGTTCAGGTACTGCATCTTCGCTTGACATTAAAGTTTGAAAAAGGTATTTCTCGTCATCTTGAAGAATGTTTGGTAGATCGTCTGCCGCTCTTGCAATGTCAAAAGTTCACATCCCGGCTTAGGACAGTTAGCTCTGCAACTTCGTTGACAATCTGGATAATTTCGCACTGGTTCCAATTCACGTTGCTCTAACTCAGACTGCAGCATAAGTCGCTTCGTGGAACGGTTGTGGTGAATGACGTCTGCTGTCGACAGGTGAAGTTTCTTAGGCGGAATTATGTCCATTATAATTTAACACGTCAATGCTAAATTAACAATGCAGAGCTAGATTGGGAAAACTGGAACGTAGTTGAATGATCAGCGATTTGGCGCAACATCTTAGTCATAAACCTGGAAAAAATGCCCATTCTATAAGATCTAATACCTCTTAAAGCGGACAAAAAGCAATAAAAATATCATTTGTTTTATAATTTAAGCTTACTGGCCCAACTTCCAGCAAAAGCAACAACAAAAACTAGTTCCCCACCAAGTGGCTCCTCTCCTGAGGGAAGACGATAGGGTCAAGAGGAGAATGGGCTGGGTTGTGCAAACGGGATTGGGATGGGAAGGCCAGGAAGGTTGTTCGATTATTCGATTTTGCGTCGTGGGGTTAATGACCTACATAAAATTAAAAATATGAATAATTCTGCTGGAAGTAGGATTTAGGTGATCAAAAAGCAATAAAAAGACCATTTTTATTTGCTAAAGCTCACTCGCTCAAACTCCAGCAAAAGCAACAACAAATTAGTTCCCTACCAAGTGGCTCCTCTCCTGAAGGATGATAGGGTCAAGAGGAGAATGGGCTGGGTTGTGCAAACGGTATTGGGATGGGAAGGCCAGGAAGGTTGTTCGATTTTGTGTCGTGGGGTTAATGACCTTCAAAAAATTAAAAATATGAATAATTCTGCTAGAAGTAGGATAAAGGTGATCAAAAAGCAATAAAACTATCATTTTTATTCGCCTAAGCTCACTCGCTAAACCTCCAGCAAAAGCAACAACAACAAATTAGTTCCCCACCAAGTGGCTCCTCTCCTGAGGGATGACGATAGGGTCAAGAGGAGAATGGGCTGGGTTGTGCAAACGGGATTGGGATGGGAAGGTCAGGAAGGTTGTTCGATTTTGCGTCGTGGGGTTTATGACCTTTGAAAAATTAAAAATATGAATAATTCTGCTGAAAGTAGGATAAAGGTGATCAAAAAGCAATAAAAATATCATTTTTATTATTCGCTAAAGCTCACTCGCTAAACCTTCAGCAAAAGCAACAACAACAAATTAGTTCCCCACTAAGTGGCTCCTCTCCTGGGGGATGACGATAATGTCGAGAGGAGAATGGGCTGGGTTGTGCAAACGGGATTGGGATGGGAAGGCCAGGAAGGTTGTTCAATTTTTGTGTCGTGGGGTCAATGACCGTCGTAGAATTAAAAATATGAATAATTCTGTTGGAAGTAGGATTAAGGTGTTCAAAAAGCAATACAAGAAAGATAAAATGCAACTATTGGCATCAACAGACGACCAAAAAAATAAACAATAATAACAATAACACAATGAAATCCTTGGGAGAGGCGGCAGAATAAACTTTGGTGTATAACGAAATGACATGTGTCTTAAAGTGGACAAAAAGCGCCTTGGAGTAAAGCTTATGGTTTTATTATTGATATTTCATACGGCGTTGGGATTGAATTATTTTTCGTGAACTGTAATTCTTTGTTTTGGTGAAATCAGACGATTTTTCATGTAGAGCACATTCACCATGGTGATTATGTTTATTTAACTTTTAACCCCTCTTTTTGATAATGCTTCGGATATTGAGCCTCAACAGAACGGTTTCAATAATTTCTACAGTGAAAAACTCAAATTAATTATTGACAAAATATATAAAAGCTGTGTTAAGTAAAATAATATTTAATATAATAATAATTTTATCCCAAATGACTCTATGACAAGATTTTCCAGAAGTGGTTTTTCTGTTGTGCCCGTTCACAGAATGGAGGAGACCTTATCCACGAATGTTGGAGAATACGGTGAATAAGGTGGAATTGTTACCCGTAACACTGAATCGTTCAGCAGTTCTGTACATGCTGCAGTTGGGAAACATAAAAATAGTAATGTATCCGCATCTAATATAGCTACTGATAAAGGAACACCAGTAGTTTCAGGAACTGGTGTGCCACATGTACCTGCTGATTTTCAGCAAGCTTTGGACATTATTTATTCCGGCCCAGAAACACCATCTTATCGATTTGTGCCACCAACGGTCCCTCCACCGACATCCAGTTATGGTAAATTGTCAAAATATTATTACACATGTGACGTATGTTTTTAATTTTGCTCATTTTCAGGAAAGTTTACTTAGGATCTACTTATTCTACTACAACTTAAGAGAAATTGCATCGGAATTTTAAATGAACACTTTAAAATTGTATTTCAGATTATTGTAGCCGTTACAATTCATCAATTCATATGGATCTTTCCAACACCCACCACCTTCAATTGTGCCTGGTATCCCACCTCCAGGTTATGATCCCTTTGGTGGACTGGTGGGAGAGTATAAACAACTAAATGACGGACCAGCTGGGGAATCACAGGGACTGTTTCTACCGTACCGGGTGTAAGCAGTGTGCATGAGAGTACCCAAGTCACCGAAATGTCACAATCATCCTATGATCCTCCTGTTGCCGCCAAGCCCACCATGGATGCAGATGAGATAGACGTTTTGCGTATGCTTGGAATTGATGTGGACGACATTGCTACCACTGCCCTTCGTTAAAGAATTATATACATGTGAAAGCTCAGCGGATTACCCTTCAATTATGCCCTTTCGGCCATGATTTATTCCTTGGAAGTTTTTACAGTTACATTAGTACATTTACACAAGGTAGGTCTTTCATACTGTAAGTTACTATGGATAACCATACATTTCAATGTAGATTTTCAGACCAGTAATTTTCTGTCCTTAGTTTGTTCCTTGTCAGATTTATTGCTAGTGTTGACAAGTATAAACACTTTATGTAAATTAAACTTCGAATTATGTTGGTAAACTAGTGTACCGGTTGTCTACGTTTTCCATTTCATTGCTTTTTAGAAACTGGTTAGATATACTCAATAGGGGTGCAACGAATGGCCAACACGCCGGTTTTCCGTGTTTCGTGTACACGCACACAGAAACGCAAAACACGCGTGTATACGGCGTGTTGAAAAATTCAATATATTTTGTTTTATTTAATACACAAGGCATCCATGTAAATGCACAAAACTGGACGTATTAGTATATTATAACTTAATGAGTTTTTTCGCATTTTTAAATTTATAATACAAAGTTTTGTCAACGACAAAATTATAGAGCTAAAAACGCGTAACGAAATAAGTTAACATACATAATTTACAAGAAATTTTAGAAATTACCATTAGAAGTGAAATTCGCTAAAAACATTACCAGTACAAACGTTTACCAGTATCGTGCTCAGAAGAACTTGAGCTTCGCAAATACATAGGAACGTTTGTAGGAACCTTTAGATCAAATAACTTCTTGTTTGCTATTTTTTACCAAGATGTAGTGTAATAAATTTTTGTGAAATGGGAAACATGTAAACGGCTACAGAAAAAGGCAAAATACTCTAATGTA
Source organism: Lipothrix lubbocki (assembly GCA_034696945.1). NCBI lineage: Eukaryota > Metazoa > Arthropoda > Collembola > Symphypleona > Sminthuridae > Lipothrix > Lipothrix lubbocki. The sequence continues at coordinate 15,736 of JAQGAK010002208.1, forward strand.
ATTCCCACATTAAACAAGAAAATAGGCAAACTAATATTTTAGTTAAAGCAAAACACGGGATATTGTCCAGACTCTTTTATGATACAATGCCCTAAATTGTTTTTAACTGAATAATTGAGAAGAGCACATTCAAAGTTTCACAATTTATATTTTAAATTTTAATTTCACGAATAAATTGTAACATTTACTCCCATTTTTAGTAATTTAAATGACTTTAATAATTTCTTCTACAAACGTGTCGCCGCGTGTTCTTAAGCGTGTGCGTGTACAAAACTCAAATACGTCGCGTGTACACAAGTGAGACGTGTGCCCGTTGCACCTCAAATACTCAGTTATAGATTTTTTGTGTACTAAGTTTAAACTATCAGCAACTAAATGTTTCTTAATATAATCGAGCAAAATGAGAAGTGTGAATGCTTGAAATATAAAATGACTTCAATTATTAAAAACTGACTCCTTCATTTTACTCAGTTCTTTTTTTGCACAATGTGTAGTCATGTAATAAATTCATGCACCTACGTAATACAGATGATTGAATAAATAACTTTTAATATAAACTCTAAATTTTAGTTGTTGGTAGTGAATTAAAAAAATAGTTTCTAATAAACAAAACCTACAAAAATTCTTGATTGTTGAATCAGAATTATATTGGTTTTCGACATATGCCATCGGATCTGTTTGCTTCTTTGTACCATTTCCCCCAAATTCCACATCCCAAGTGTGTAGAAAGTACGAGTTGTCCCAATTGTCAATTGCAGTAAAACATTTTGACATCTTGATATTATCTAAATTATCAAAGCCTAAAATATATGGATGACATTAAGAACATTGCCAGTCATTATTAGTATCATTCATAATAGTAGCAACTTAAAAATCACGAATTCATTATTGTAATAGGGATGTTACATTCAGGATCAGCAAAATCTGCATTTGACTGCTTTGGTAAAAGCTTCTTTTCGATTTCAAAATGCAAAACTAGCTCCGGTTTTTTATCGCAAATCCAGGCAATATTATATGCAGTTAGAATTTTATGCATAATATCCGGATGGAAACTATTTTTGCAAACATTTTTGCGATTGTTTTTAATTGGCCACAGATTCAAACTGCAAAAGTTCAGCCGGTGAACTCCTAAAATTGTATTAAGCGTCAATTATTCCAAAACTGTAGATTAAATTAAATCGACTATCAAGTTTCACAATACACCAGACTCTCGCTATAAGAGATCTCCGTACAAGAGAACTTTTTCTGTAAGAGATCTTTTGGTACCACATACCATACATAGTTATATACATACTAGGCTCTCTCTATAAGAAAATTCCTATATAAGGGACTGCAGCAGCAGCAGCAGCAGTCCCTTCCTATATAAGGGACTGATGTTTGTGATTTATAGCGTTCTCTTATAGCGAGAGTTCAGTGTACACAGTATAATCATAAAATTACTTTTGTGTTTAAAGATGCACGAAAACAAAGTTGAGATTTGGTTTCTTTGACACGGATTTAAAGATGCATTATTAGGGGTTCTCATTACATTATCGGCGAAATTTCCTGTATCCCATTGAAGACTGACTTCCTCCAGTTGTTTCAAATGATTAATTCCTTTTACAATGTAGTAAAACGACGGCGATGCAGGAGTTAAATGTAAACCTAAAGAGAGATGGCGCAACTGACCAAAAGCATTGAAAACTAGAACAGTCAGTTCCGAAACATTTCCTTCCACTTCCAAATGTAGAAATTTTACTCTATTAAAAACAGTGGTTGTTGTGATGAGTTTTCGGTTAAACTGGGTCAAATCAGCCTTTTCGGAATAGCGTAAATAGAGTTGGTCCAGCTCAGGGAAAGTGTTACTGTCTACATTTGCTGATTCAATCCAATTTAGTATACCAGTACTCATTTTGCCACTTAAATGTAAATTCTTGAGGCACGGAAAGTTGTTGTTGGGTAATCCGGAACCACTGACTCTTGTAGTAAAGGCAATGAGGTACGAAATCGGGCACGTTAATGTAGTTAAATAGATTGAGCATATTGTTCCAAGCCTAAAAATATTTAGATGATGGCTCTTGCGTAACACTTTTCCTGGAGCTGAACCAATCACAATTTCTTGAGCCTTCGGCCTGAATCTTTCAAAAAATTTCAAGGCACCTCTTGCGCTTGAAGCATCACATCCTAAAACAAAAATGGTCAAATATTGTTTGGGAAAGAATTTAAAGCTCTTCAATATGTTCTCGAGATACAGAGCATATCGATAGCCCAGGATTGTTTTCAAAGAGGGAGCAATCAATGGTCGCCGAGATCCAAAATCCTGAATTCCCAAAATTTGCAAGTTAGGAAACACCGGAATTACGCCATCCTGGCTACGGTTACCTACAAAATATTCCGAGGCTTTCGTGTAGTCAAATTTAGCCGGAGAGCTATTCAATTGCATTTCAATCAAGTTATTTCGATTATTTTGAATCACACGTTTAATAAACTGAGAAAATGGGCATTTCACATCAAGGGACGCTTCAAATATAACGTGTTTAAATTTAATTTTGGTCAATATACATATTCCCGTACAATGTGCTGACATCTAATATTTGGGGGTTGGTCTGATTTTCGTCATTAGCTAGACATTCCGGGCAGCTTGGCCCATCAATAAAATAAAAGGTCTTCACACACTTGTACTCCTGATGAATTCCATTGAAGGGGATTTCTTCGAAAAAAGACGGAAGTGAATCATTTAATTCCTTCAGTGCTCGGCAACGACTTTGTTCTGCACCCATAAGAATGCAGACTTTCCTTCCATCGTTTCGTTTCAAAGCCTCCCGAAACTTCCAATACCAGTTCCAGTTAACCAACGAGGCGCGTAACAAGTCTTGGAGTGACAAGTTGTCGGAAATTAAGGCAACTAACTGGTTTCGAACAAACCATTTACGGTTAATATTAACGACATTTTAGAAATCTTTAAAAAGTTTAAAAAAAATTTAAGTGCTACAAAAGTTTAAAAAAATTTACCAAATGATCCGAGAATACTTGTTCCCCAGCATAGACGGTACTTTCCAGCGACGAACAGTTGTTCATCTTTTATGCCTTTGTGTATGTATGCTGCAATTATTTTGTGATATATTTGGCAGTCAAGCACAAAAAGTATAATTTCTCGCTTTGTTGAGAACACTACTTGCACTAAAATGGCTTAAAGTACAATCCCGTCGAAATTCCCATAGGTTACTGACCACTCTGCATATAAATATTTGTCGAACATTCTCTAACTTTTCGGAAGCTTATTATTAGCAATCTTGCCTTGGGCAGCTAAAGGGTTGATGTTTAAATTTAAAAAAGTATTACTTGGGTGGGTAATAATAGGACTAACTAACGGCAGGTGTTTATTTTTAGGTAGTTCTAGCTACAAATATGCTAAAGGGTAAAAAACAACTTTAAGGAAATTGTTATTAATAATAAGTATTATTTTATAAACACGCTCTTCGACAAATTCTTATACTTTGATGTATTTTTAATATTTCATTTATTCTGACATGAACGTAATGACTAATTAATGACAATGAGAATTGACGTCCTGAGGTGAGGATATTAGAAAAATACAAAAGTGGAATAAAAAATTTGTTTCAGTCTTGTTTCAAATAAATTCTCGGCAAATCATGAACATTCATAAAATGTGAGCAGAGTTCCTCGTGAGAATTACAAATTTTCCCACAACTTCTACAAGAAGGCTTCATATTCCAATGAGTTGCCATATGCTCTTCAAATTCAACCTTAAAATTAGCAGAAAAATCCAATTTGCAAATCTTGCAGGACAGCTTTTCATGCTGTTCCACGTGCTTTTCGAACGCTATAACATTCCTTATGAAAATATTACACAGGTCGCATCTGAAGCCCTCGTGAATTTCGTGTTGGTCCGCATGAATCTTCAGTTGGTCATAGTTGTCAAAGATTTTGGAGCAAATGTGACACTTGACGCTCCTATTTCTGGTCTTTGTATTTGAATGTCTTGTTGCCATATGTAGATCAGCTGCATATTTACTATTAAATTTGCGTCCACAAGTAGAGCAAGGAAACGGAATTTTCATATGAACTCCTAAATTTATTTCACTCGATAAGACCTTGCTGCAAACTTGACAAGACACTGGTCCAGTATGTTTTGCATAACTGCCATCTTCCTTCTTGACGTGCGAGTTTGAACGTTTGAAATGTTTTTGGAGGTCGGAGGTCGTCCTGAAGGCCCTCGCGCAAATCTGGCAAGTGTAAGGTTTCTCCTCCGTATGGGTTACCCTATGTCGGTTGAGATTAGTCTTTCTGATGAAAGTATTCCTGCAGAAATCGCATTTATACGGCCGTTCACCAGTATGAGTTCGGATGTGGCGGTTCGGGTGATTAAGTTTATAATAAGACTTGGTGCAAAACGAGCAATGATGATTTCTTCCCCTTTCCCCAGTGTGAGTCTTCATGTGATTTCCCAATGTGACGGAGTTTTTTAAAGATTTATTACAAGTTGGGCAAATATAATCTTTTCTAATAGTATCAATAGTTGTTCCATTGTGGGAGACTTGATGTTCTCTATATTGATGTTGTTTACATTGATACGCTACGGGGAAGGATTTCGGACAGATTGTGCACTGGAATATTTCCTGTTTGTCATCATCGTGTACCCAAGCATGCCTGATCAATGAGTAGCGGTGACGATAGCGGATTTTGCAAATGTCGCATTTATAGGGCTTCTCCCCCGTATGGATCAGGTTGTGACTTCTCAAGTTTTCTAATGACGACAATGTTGCAGAACAAATGTCGCAAGTATGGGGGCTTCGTGATTTCTTCCGCTTCTTTTTCTTCTTCTTGTGATATCGTGTATGCACGATTAAATCCATTCTATTTTCGAAGGAATCCTTACAGAGATGACAATCATAGAAAAGCTTGCCGGTGTGGGATTCCTTGTGCTTTTTGAAGTCCAAGTATAACGTGGAAGTGTATGGGCAGACTGTGCAGGAAAAGATTTCTTCGGTATTTGTAAAACTTGGTTCAAATTCTTCAGTCTTTATTGATGTTGATTTAATTTCTTCGGCGTTTATTAATGATCCAATATCTTCAGTCTTTATAAAAGTCGGGTTTAGTTCTTCAGCAATTTGTAATGATAAATTCTCAATTTGCTCTGGCCGGACGGTGAAATTCATGACAATTTCTTCCGAATTTATGCTCACTTCGGAGTCCATCATGGATTTGATTTCTGAACTGTTGGACGGTAGAATGCTGAAATAATTTAAAAATTATTTAAAAAAATTTATACATTGATTAAACATTTGTGAAATTACTGTCTAGGTTAACATAAAATGAAGGAAATATTGATCAATATGTAAAAATTGCAAATATTCGGTATTTATAATTAATTCATCTTGTAAATAAATGATGAATATTATATATGAGGGTATCTAAAAACTATCCACTAGAATATCCAGTTTCCAGGTGGATACTATCCAGCTGCTAATAACTATCCAGCCACCAATATCCAGTATCCAGAGGATACTATCCAGATGCTAATAAGTATCCACAAAATGTTGCCACTATCCACCTAGATAGTATCCGGTTGCTGATAAATATCCAGTTAATGTTGCCACTATCCACCTAGATAGTATCCAGTAACTAATAACTATCCATTATCTCGATACTATCCACCTGGGTGGTATCCAGTGGTTGATAAGTATCCACAAAATGGCGCCACTATCTATCTGGATAGTATCCAATAGCTAATAACTATCCAGCAACTCGATACTATCCACCTGGATAGTATCCAGTAGCTAAGATAAGTATTAAGATAAGATAAGTAAGTTATATGTAGCTGTACTCTATATACTCGAACGTGTACACAATGGTTATCGAATAAATAATTTTGTACACTGCGACATATAGCTAAGAGTGGAGGACGAAGAACGAAAAAATAATACTATTTCTAAAGAGAAAAAAAAGGGGAAAAATTTCATATGTTCGACCGTATAAAGCGCCAATGTAAGCTTCTGCTCCAAAGCTAATGCAATAACATACGAGCGACGGAGGCACAAAGTAACCCGCTATATGACAAGCGTTGCGCAAAATAGCTTAAAATAAAAACACTACAATTTATCAATCCTTTCAGTAATTTTGTGTATTTATTAAGTTTCAATATTCATTAAATTTAATTAAATTTTGATATTTCATAAATATTATTCCTCATTAAGTTTCAATATTCATTACATTTAATTAAATTTTGATATTTCATAAATATTATTCCTTATTAAGTTTCAATATTCATTAAATTTAATTAAATTTTGATATTTCATAAAAATTACTCATTAAATTTTATTATTTATTACATTTTATTATTTATTAAATTTTTTTATTTATTAAATTTTATTATTTATTAAATTTTATTATTTAATACATTTTACTATATATAATATTTTATAATTTATTAAATTTTATTATATTTTATTTATTAAATTTTATTAAATTTTGTAATTTATTTT
>JAQGAK010002209.1:0-22198 GCA_034696945.1 Lipothrix lubbocki
AAATACAAAAATAAATACAAAAATAAATACAAAAATAAATACAAAAATAAATACAAAAATAAATACAAAAATTAATAAACAAATAAAATGAAGTCTCACCTGCTGGAGATAATCTTTGAGGGGAACGCTCTTCGCTTCCCACATTATCTCCCCTTGATTGTTCTCCTCCCGCATGACGATCTTGGTGTCCTTGAGGAAATTCTTCCCAATGATGAATAGTTCGTTCCCACCTGTGGCTGGGCACTCCACCATCGATTGTTTGCAAATTTCCGGCTGTCCAGGTGGTTGAGCTGTAATGAATATGTCAGAGATGGGATCAGAGAAATCAATGACAATTATTATTTAACCTTGTGTCGAAATTACACTCGAGAGAACAAAAAGGAATAACAAAGCAGAAGAAACAGCTATTCCAAATTATCCCAAGGGCGTTATTTATGACAAGGACGGCTTTTCTCCTTCTTGCTTTGTTCACCCAAAAATCAAATGTGAGCTTTTATTGCATTCACTGTGTTATTTCTTGGCACAAAAGAGAAAAGTTAATTTGCTCCACGATCTCCTCGTTTATTGACCACGGAGAAAGTAATATATGTATAATATATTCTAGAGGGATCGATATATAAAAGGCTAATGGTAAAATAAAATGTTCAAAATAAAGGCAAAAAAGTTTGTTTTGAGCTTTAGAACTTACTGCAGAGAATTGGCAGAGAGGCAACTTGGAGGGTTTCCTCCTGTCCCATCGAATTAACTATCGTGGTTCGGAAGATCATTCGGCATTTGGTCGATTTCTTTCTGCTCTGCGTGGCTGAGGCGTGATGAAATGGAAACCTCTGTTCCACATCCACGTTCCGCTCCTTCAGGATCCCCACACAGTCACAGCTGTCGATTCATTAGGGAAACAAAACATTTATTTTAATTAAAGCAATCATCAGAATCATAAGGTTGAATGACGAATCCTGACAAAAGTCGGAAATTATTATATGAAGGTCAGGAAATAAAATACGGGAGGGTAAAATACAAGGCCAACAATAATACAAAAATTGTATAAAAAATTGATACAAAACTTGCATCAAAACTTGTATCAAAAGTAATTATAATGAAAATCCGGAGAGAATGGAATGAGGGAAGAAAATCCCTTGTACCTAATGATCATCTCCTTGGTGGGTTCGAATTCAATCTCAATGAGAACCGTCCCCTCGACCTTCTTCTCAATGCAGGGGGTGGAGCTCTTCCCCGTGACTTTGCAGGCCTGGTAGAACATGTGCGGACTGACCTTGCCCTGGTCCGTCCCGATGAAGATCTGAAGGGTGGCGGGCTTGTCGTAGCCGAATAATTTGATGGTGGGGAAACCATTGCATTTGCGATCCTTGATGGCTCCACGGGAGCCCTCGGTCTGGTAGCGGGCACGGTGCTGCTCTTCGGGTTGGGCGAGGATCTGAAGAGTAACCCTCCCATCCTGGGAGACGGGGGCCAGGGGGGAGGTGAGGGTTGGGGTCGTTCCAGGCGGGAGTCTCTTCCCCCCACTCCCCCCGCGCATCTGAATCCCATTCTGATTCCGAAGTTTCAGTCCTGTGGCTTTTGACGGCGTCGGGGGAGAGAAGCAGAAACGGGGTCTTTTCACGGGGACGGGTGATGGGGTGGACGTGGCGCCATCACTTGAATTCGTCGACGTCGGCGACACCGTCTCGTTCGTCGATCCTCCTCTTCCGGACATTGTGGGTGAGCGCATGGTGCTATCAGGTGACCTGCGGGGTCAAAGTCAATCAACAATTAATTATTTTCAATATTAATTTTTGCTAAATTATGTTTAATATTAATTTTTGCTAAATTATGTTTAATATTAATTTTTGCTAAATTATTTTTAATATTAATTTCAGTTAATTATTTTTAATACAAATTTATTTTAGAATCCCAAAGTACCAATATCCTATCCCTTCCACACACAAATATGGTACTTTTTGATGCTTCGATGTGTAATTATTTACAAACTTATAATTATTATATTCAGAAAATGTACAGAAAGTTGTCCTATGTTTCCTGAATTTCCCACTTTAATGTCTTCCAAATAGTGCGGACCAGAATGACCTTTGAGTCAAAATAATTACAACATCCGACAAAAATCAATCGACATCCATTATTACAAATATAGTACATATGTGTTTGTATATCTTCCGTGTGAAGTATCACAAAAAGTACCAATTTCTATATGTTATGAAGGTATTATAGAAATTAGTACTTTGGGATCTTTTGCTGAAGTATATATAGTAATTATTACATATTACATATAGGTATATACAAAATAATTAGAGATGATTGTGACACACACCGACAGCAAGGCTAATGAGCTCCACACAAGAACAGGTGAGAACCCTGAACGAACGAGGTTCATATCGTGTCATCATCACAAAGTTACTAATTTACTAGCACGAAATATCCTAATCATAACTTTGTGTGACTTACAAATAATTATATATAGGTATATACATATGTAACAACTAACAACAAGTATTTAGATCGAAGACAAGAAATAACAATCAATGCTTAAGTGAAATTGTCATTAAATCCACCTGCTCCTCTTTTCGCTGTCTCCATTTCCCTATCTCTCTCTCTCTTTCTATCTCTTTAACACACACACGTAATTATTACAAATTTCCATGGGAATCCTATTTTTCTGCACAAATGTCCATGCTAATTAGTAAAAGTATAGAGAAGTCAAAGATTATGGGAATTCTATCAATATGGAAAGAATAAGTGAAGAAATCCAGGTATGGTTTATCCTCATCTGATTTGATTTCCGTACACATCGCACACGTACGGAACCTCTGATGGTTAATGAGCCCTACATAAAAACAGACGTCAAAGGACACGAACTACACTTATTGTTAGTAATACAGAGATTCGAGATAGTTTAAGTATCTTCAATCAATAAGTAAGTAAGTAAATAAGTACAAGTAAGTACCTAAGTAAGTATAAGTAAGTAAGTAGAAGTAGAGATAATCATTTAAACTTTAAAATATCAGTTCAGGGTTTTTAATCATAGAGTTCAAAATATATATTTCTATCTTATTGCTATAGGTATCTTCTTTTATAATAGACTTGGACTTTAGACTCTTTAGCCTTTCGCTTGAATTCCGCCTCAAATGACTTCTCGAGAGATGAATGTACATTAAATCAAACACTATTATAGGTTAAATGTATTTTTACAAAATTCAATTTTAGTTCGAGAAGAAGAAAATCTCCTATATATATATAGATATGTATAGTTGTGGATCATATGTGGAAGGCTTGAAAATGGGAGCATATTGGAACTATCGAATGGGATTAATCGATTAATGTTCATAATTAATAATTAATTACAATTTAATTAATAATTAAGTCTGAATATCTTCATCACTGCTTCTTCGTAGGGATTTAGGATTTAAATACTGTGTGTGGAAAACTATACAGACGAACATTTGAATCATACTGCAGAATCTATTACAGTCATCATACATTCAATCCTAATAAATAATTATTATTGTAACATGAATTCATGAATTATTTTAATTTATTTTAATAAATTAAATTGTAATAATTAATTAATGTCTCCTTACATAGTTCCCTTCCCTAACAGCGACAATAATTTATGCTCAGGACTGATATCTTCATTGACTTCCTTGACAGGCATGAAATCTCCAACGCTTTTTAACAGATCACAATCGATTTTCGTCTGGTTGCTGTTGTTGATGAGGTTGTTGTTGTTGTTAATGTTGTTGTTATTAATGTTGTTGTTGTTAATGTTAAGGTTGTTGCTGTACGGCACGTTACAATTCACCTCCTGCAAATCAACAAATAACGAGAAAACTTAATTATTATCAAATCAAGAAAAAACTATAGATGGACCCTCACAATTTAATACTCCAATGACCCGTAAATTTTCGATTCTATACCTTCGAATCCATTTTAAACCTTCTTTAATAATAATTTATTGCATACGAAAACAATTATTATTACTATTGACCCTTGACCCCACAAGAGATTATGACAATTCTACTCATACCCTGCTACTGACCAAATTATTTCGAAGTTGACCCATGAAAATCAGCAGCGGAGATTGTAAATAGGAATAATAATTAAGTTATAAGTAGTAATAATTAATATTTTTAAAAAACAATCAAACAATATTAATACACAAATCGTAAGAAACTCCAAGACATATTGACCATAGAACAAATACTGTTGATCAGGCATATCGCGGTACTCGCGGTATCGGGAAAATACAAATAGATAATATATCCTGCTTATTATTATTTAGTAAAAACTAGTTCTTCTAGAAGGAGTAGTTTAATTTGAATAGAATTTTCTAGTGTCATCATGTAAAATGTGTAAAAGTATATGGGGGAGGGGGGAAAATAGAGCAAAATTATTGAGTATACAAACAAAATATTAAATATATTTATCTTTTTTTTAAACACGTCCATTATTATTACTTATTTACAGCAGGGAAGGGTTCTTATCTCATATCTGAAATAATGACATAAAGTAAAGTTGTCGTTTGGAAAAAGGAACGCAGTAAGATAATTGCAATTGATTGATTATGACTACGTGACCGTGTGTGTGTATTCTGTATCATCATCATCGATGAACTACATAATATTATTTATAATTATTTTTAATTTAAGTTTAGTGGATCGGAGGATCGAGAAAGAGGTTTTATTACTACATATAATTACAAAAATAATATCATAATTGTCATATCATGCAACAATTATTATAAGAAAGTTGTCGAGAGATTTTCTGTCCCTTCATTAATAAATCCTCTTTTTTTGCCCATCATCATCATCATCATCATCAAGTTAGTTGACAATTATTTTTCGAAAACATTTCGATACATCAAACTATATATGTGCATTATCTATATGTATACAATATTGTCCAAGAAGAGAGTTTACATAAATTGTACACAAGAAGTATAGAAGCAGAAGAAATAATTTATTATTAAAGGAATTTAAACAAACAATAAATAAACAGAATAATGATCGGCGAAATGGTAAACAAATTCGAAAACTGGATCAATATTTATTAGGAAGGATCTTGTGTATAGTATGTATAAAAAGTCTAGAACCATCGATCGAATCAAATTAAATCAAACAACTAAATATAAGTATAAATTACTAAAAAAATACCAAATTACTAAAAAATACAAATTTAATTTCAAAATATCTCATCGCTTTAAACATAATTCATCAACGGGTAATCGAAAATCTTCTTGAGGATTTTACTTTACTATTTTATACAATAATTTCCTATATGTTGTATAGTATAGTAAATAACTGATGATATGATGTGTATATGTATGTATTAATCCAACATTATTTAATTCAACAAAAACACAAACAAAGTCCTGGTGTCCTTCACCGTCAGAGAAGTTGATTTTCTATACAAAACTTATGACGTCACACTAAATATTATTCCAATGTCCAAAATAATACGTCAATTGAATCCTATTTATATGAATCTCAACATCAGGACTTTAAAGTTATTTTTATTAAGAATTAATTAAAATTTAATAAAAATTCATACGGAAGTATTTTTATTATTATATATAAATAAAATTATACTTTGTTATTATAAATAAATAAAATTAATATTAATTAAAAATAAATTACCTTCCGATCCGCCCTAATCTTAAACACAACACAACCTTCACCACGTGGTTTAATCTTAATCAATCATTTATTTTCTTAAACTTATTTCTGGCTCCCGGCTCCACCTTCTGCTCTCTATCTCTATCAACCCGGTACTAATTATTATCCAGATTTTTTAATATTTGACAGCAGTGTACTAATTTGATATAAAATATAAAAACAAATTAAATTAAATTAAATAACACATCAAAATCAAAACTCCATGTGTCACACAATTAAAAGGCCCCTTTTCAGCACCTCAATACTTGGGTTTTTTAATAAAAAATAATAATTATAACTATTATTATTAATTACTGCGGCATAGGGACAATTAAAAACATTGCACGGTAAAAGTACATATAATGTACAGTAGCAGCAGATTTATGAATATGATGGAATGAAGAATATTAAATAATAATAATTTATCGATAATAATAGTATAGTGCTGGAACGGGGAAGGGGTCAAAGGATAACTGCGTCAAGTATCTGTAATATGCATTGAAAATATAAAATATAATGGCATGCACAAAAAATTATTTACGTACATTGTCAAATTGTAATAATAATAATTATTAGTATTCAATCTATATCAATACTATAGTCAATAATAGCCCTTATATAGTGCCTCAAAGGGAATATCGAAACTGAAGCACACAAATTAAATATAGCAAAAATGTGTTTTTATGCAGAGATAAACTAATGTGTGCTACTGGAGATGATGATGATGAAGAAGAAGAAGATGAGATGATGGGATCAAATCAAAATATAATAACACACATTATGTATGTAGAGGGGATGATCTTTGGACTGTTTGGAGATTCGATATATATTAAATGGAGAGAGAAGGGATGTGGAAAAATAAAGGATGTTGCTGATCGTGATTCGTGATGGTTTCGTTGCATAAAGTGAGTGAGTGAGTGAGTGAGTGAGATTCATGATCAGAGATTTTGTCATGTCTCCCTTTTCCCCGCCGTCCTTCACCCGCTGACTATGTATATGTTTAGTACACATGATTAATTAATACATTAAACATTTAGACCGCACTACTGCGAATATTATGCGAATCAGCTCAACCAAACAGTTAAATAATATTTGTCATTCCATCAATACAAAGAAGAAGGATCAGGAAAAGAAGATGATGAAGATGATCATGATCATGATGATAAACAAGTTTTACATATAACAGACATATTCAGTTAAATAGGATCAAACGATACACTATACGTGTTTTCCGCGTGCGAAGCGTGGGCTTAAAGCTATGTAGCACAATATACATGGATACTATTTAGACAGTTTTAAAAATTAACTCTGTATTTATAGTCCGCGGTTCATTTATTTTAATTTTTAGTTTTCCCCGCGAAAATTTGAATGAAATTAAAATGACATTATATTTATGTAAATTAATCTCACATGACTCAATGCACACCGCATTATTTCAAATGAAAATTCAAGTAAAAATAAATTATACAGCGGAAATGAAATTAAAAATTGACTATAAACACAAAGCGTAATAAGTAAAAACAAATGAATGAATAAATAAATAAAACAAATCTTACCACGTATGAGGTCACGGGGAATTTCGGAATGGAGACTAAGGACGATTGTGTATTATTAGAGTCTTCCGAATGCTCTATTATTCTCGGATGATTATTTGTGTAGCTCCAGCCGAACTGAGACTCGGACTGTGAATTCCAATCACACTCAAATCCCGAATCGTTCGAATTATCGTTTAAGTGCCTTTCGTACTCTAGACAAATAGGGGTGGCTCGCTTTCCGAAACGACCTTTTCCTGCAAATTAATCCAAAAAATATATATTATTATTTTTGAAAATAAATGTTGTTTTTAAAATTATAAATTATTATTATTTATTATCAAAAATATACTATTCCAAGTCAAACTTTTTATATTATAAAAATTCAAAATTTAAATTATGATACTTATGAAATGCTACTGTATAAGATGAAATTCCCACTCCATTCATGCGTAATAACAAAAATTATTTAGAGCAGTGTAAAATAAGGTAAAATCGATTTATTCGATTTAATCCTGAAATGCCTGGTTTTTCGGTTTTATTCCACAAGGAAATGAAACAACGACCCTACGCTCTGAAGTTTATTAATACAAGAAATTACTAAAATATACTGAAATTCTGTCTCCATGGCTTGATCCGTAGCCATTTCCGATTATATGTATTTACAATCTGTCATTTATTAGTTCTTCACCAAAAATACTCTTTTATACTCATATGCACAGAATATAGTAATTTCCTAGAAATGCGTCAGTCAGTATATCGGCTGCAAAAAGAGGTAAAATGCTCAAACACTATATCGAAATTTAACTATTATTATAAATTAATACTATTTATTAATGGGAATATATCGTATACAATTGGGAGACTCCATTTAAGGAAAACCGATTCCGGGAGCCGGAACGTGGACAATTAGAATATTACACAAAATGTAATAAATACAATAAAAAAGAGTGTATATACATACCAAACTCATAATTATACGATAGAAAAGTAACACATATAGAGAAATTAATTTCCACGTGTTGCTATATAGTGGATATTAGATACAGATATACTATATAATTGATATTAGGTATAGACACTAGATAGGTATTTGTATAGTAAACGTATTATTGCTCCCAAATGAATGAATTAAATAAACCGAATTCTGGTGAAGCCCGGGCCTCCTTCCCACTTCTCCATATAATAAAATAACCTCATTCATCCCCGTGATTACACAGAGGATCGGCAAATAAAAGTAATCGGGAAGTCCATTGAGAAGAGGACAAACAGCAGAGTCAAGACATTATTGCATTCTGATATAATTTACTTTGAGTTACATCACCATCAAGCCCATACTAATATACCTATAGTAGTACAGATATAATCAAGGCGAGCAAAACAGCAAATAAGCAAAGGATGAAAGGGAAGTAATTTATACTCAATTTACTGTCCACAAATGGATCTATTGCGAAATTTCCCCTTGACGATATCACCAAAACCATAACCAATGAACCCAAACTGCAAGAAACGGCAAAGGTGTAATAATATATAGACGTTACTATACAGGGTCTATGTATATACTATATATTAAATACATATATACATAGTTAAATATATACTGTACTTGGTATTACGTACTATTAGTACGTACCTAATTACCTATAGGCATTATAATTATTATATGTATACCCATGTATTCTTACGACCATTATTGTAATAATTACTCACACGTACGGCTTTTACGGCTAATTCAAACACACACTTACAAGAGCTAATTACATATACTGCAGTATGTATGCACATAATATGTACATTCATTTTTCCAATTAAGAAATCCCTATATCTATATAGTCTAAAATTGCATATTGCATATATGAAAATAATATAAATCGTCGATAGAAGCAAACCCACTAAATGCAAGATGAGATATCCACCATCAATATTCAGTGGAATGCAAGATGGGATATCCTGCCTTTTAAATTGTATTACAAACTGGGAACTTTGGGGAAGATTGTACTATTAGTCAATTTTATTATAAGTAATTAAATTTTTAAATTAATTATGGCGATCTCTTTGCAGCTTTAAAGATACAGACGCACATATATGGAGATAGCTCACTTTGCATCTCCATATATCCACGAAATACAAAATTATCTAATAATAATCTAAAAGTACCAATTTCTATGGATTGGGCAGTTACCTAGCTGGAATTGGTACTGTAGTACGTTTTCTCACTTTGCCCCAGCATATGAAAATAGATATGCTCAAGTTGCCCCAAGAGGTGGAAAAACAGTTTTGCACTTTTGTAGTAGAACACTTTAGTATACCTACCTAATATAGTACATAATAACATAATATAGTAATATCATACATATACATGTATACAATATATGGTATATTAGACCTATACTGTAATAACCTACCGGTATTATTATTATACAAGCGCATCATATAACTATAGAGCCTTCGCAATTTTTAGTACTTTTAAAGACCGATTGTAGATTTAGTTACTATTTAGTACTAACAATGTCAGTAAGTACCCAAAGTAATTATGCTGCACTAAAGGTTCCCGTGTACTAAATAAACCGAAAATAAAACGTATTAGGTAATCATGTGCATATTCCCCATCTCTATATATTTTAACCCATCGTACATACTCAAACTCAATATATTATGTATAATTATAGGTAATAAAAGTACATCATGTGACGTAAGTCCAGGATCCATCAGGAATATAGAACATTGAAGGATAATTAATATATAAAAGGTATAGGCAAATATCATATACCTATATACATATAGCTAAAAGCTGTATATGCGCACATATACATACATATGTACATACTTACAGAATACTCTCTCTACTTTTAGCACCTTCCATGCACCACCACAGTAATTTAATCAACATCTCTCATGTTTCTTTTCTTAAATGTATATTAAACCTATCCTACACTACGTCCTTCGTGCTGTACAAACACAAACAGTCCAAACAGTTAATTTGAGAACTGCGCAAAAAGCCATCGAACCCCAATATAACTACCTATATGTATACACTATATACCTATAACATAATATGCTCTAATATTATATATACATTATATCAAAATATTATTTCCTGGCTGGCGTCGTCGTCGAAAACAAAAAATCCCGTCCGAAGTTATCAAAATACTTTAAAACATGTTATATAATAAGCTTATTACTACTACGCATATGTAAGATACGTACATTACATAATATGTACATACTATAGATATCAAATGCACATCAGATCTTGTATAATAAAAAGTTACATAATATATAAGATAATATCCGTCTCAACTCTAATAAATCACTCCAATAATAATTCAATTCAATAATCAATTTTAAATTTTAAAAAATTTAAATGATTAAATACTTAATTAAAACAAAAATAATGTTAAATTATTTAAAAAATAATATTTCAATTAAAATAGAAAACCTAAATTTATAATAGATAAAATAATAATTTTTTATTTTAAATTGTTTTATTTTGATTTAAAAAATAAAAAATAAATTTAGACACTTGACTTAAATAACTTGAATAATAATTCTATTAATAACTAGTAAATAAAGCCATCGCCGTGACGGCGATGGTTAGTGATATCTATTAATAAATGAATTCTGTTAATAATAATTTAGAAAAGCAATTTTTTTCCATGTTTTTTTTGTGTGTAGAAAAATTTTGAGCGCGCCGCATTGGCCGCGCGCCGTGCAATCACGGCAATAATTTGATTATTTCTGACCTGAAGGCCTGCTCACTCTCGACAGAGAGGTGGACTGTATCCATGGGGATCGGGTGCTCATGTAACCTCTGGAAGTCGAGTCCATGGATAACTCATGGTGGTGATTCAAAGTGGATCTGAGGTTTTTATGCATCGATGCTTCCATCTCTAGCTTCGTGGCTGCAGACTTTCGTAATTTCATTTTCCCCACTTAGTCTCAACTCAATTTATACTTATATTACGCGGTTAAATTACTTTGTCCAAATCAAAATCAAATTCAATCTGGTAATTGAATAATTGATTATATATGGGAAAATAAAATCCGATTAAATAAAAAACAATGTCCGCTTAAATTGCAATATTAGAGAAAAGACGAACAAAATAGAACTTCTTCGTGTGGTGCACTTATTCCAGTTTTTAAATAATGTCCACAAAATTAATTAAAATATTTCTTTTTTTTCAATAATAATAAATTATTAATTCCACAATAATTTCTTGAAATCCTATATATGAACTTTTTCCGTTGTTTATACGGACGACGCGCGAAAATGAATATATTTAAAAATAATAAATTCAAATAATAAAATAATTCAGTCTAAATGTTTTGACTATTATTTATAATTAATTAATTAATTCTCAGTCTATTTTTCACAACGTGTTGTAGCACTATATATCTTTTATTATTTTTAAAAGTCACACTTTCCGTCCCACGTCCAAAAATCCCAAAATAATAGGAAGAGTGTAATAATACAATTTATTTAATGCGAAACTTGAGCACGTTTTCTTTTGTGTTTCTTGTACCAACTTGTACGGATGAAGAGGAACTATTCAAAATTTAGGAAATCTTCTCAAAGGAACTTTCGTCCGGAGGGAAAAAGAAAAATTGAAAAGTAAATGAATGTAAGGTACAAAAAAATAATTAATACAGGACGGCGAAAGGACGAAGGTTAATTGATGAGGATAATGATTTCTATATACGTTAAGTGCAAGTTCCAGTAAATAACTAAAAATCACATGTGATTTGTATTGTATTCTTGTATATTTGGGTAAAATAATTTTTTTAAGCAAATTATTCTTGATTATTAAATGCAATAATGGGAAACACTATATATAAAAATAATTAATTAAATATTATTATAACAGTGTGGCTCTTTATAATTGTGGTAGGGATTATTCAAGTAATATATATACAATAAATTATTATTGTATTATTATTATTAGTGCAGGCTGCCGTAGTAAATTAATGACAATGACGACGACAACGACGACGACGACTGATTGATGGATGTAAAATAATGTGCAACCATGGCAGTGAACTACTATGGATGAGTGTGTCTCGCAGGAGAATAAATGGACAACTTTGAGCAGGTTAGTCTCGTCTCCTTAAAGGAATAACCAGGCTGACGACGACGACCAGAGACACATTAGGCCAACTTTTAGACTCACACACACACACACATTTACTTTACACATTACAAATACACATGCGGGGGAGCAGCCTCTCCATGGTGATTATAGTTTTTACATATAGTTAGTAACTTATAGATTATAGTCAGATAGTCAACTTTAGAGTTAATGGAGCAGGATTTTCTGGATGAGGGGAGTACCTTCTTCTATCTTTCTCTCTCTCTCTCTCCTCACACAGCAAACCAAACACCAAACTACTATATGAAGCTATATCTACTATATGTATATATCTTATATCTGCATATAATAGTCCTAACTATACTTAAATATAAGTACTTCAAAACTCACAACTTTTGACTAATATACAACTTCAAATTATACCCTCAACACTATTAACTTACTTAAAACCCAATGCCTTGTAGTAACTTAACATAACTCAACTTACTTAACTTAACTAAACTTCACTAACTTAACTCAACTCAACTAACTAAACTTAACTTAACTCAACTTACTTAACTTAACTTAACTCAACTTACTTAACTTAACTTAACTCAACTTACTTAACTTAACTAAACTAAACTTAACTCAACTCAACTCAACTTACTTAACTTGACTCAACTAACTTAACTTAACTTAATTCAACTTAACTTGCGTAACTTAACTTCTTTAACTTAACTTACTTAACTTACCTTAACTTTACACAACTTAACTTACCTTAACTCAACTTACTTTACTTAACTTACCTTAACTTAACACAACTTAACTTACTTAACTTACCTTAACTTAACACAACTTAACTTACCTTAACTCAACTTACTTTAACTCAACTTACTTTACTTAACTTAACTTACCTTAACTCAACTTAACTTACTCAACTTAACTTAACTTAATTTATAAGTATTATTCCCCATATATTTAAACTCCATATACATTATACAAACCATCTTTCAGGCTCAGAACCACAAATTCATCAATAATATTTGTAAGTATTTCCAGAGTTAAATGGGACAATAAATTATTCTAGTCATTTTATTATAATGGCCGATACCGCACTTTAACTTGTTCAAATATAGATGTCAAAACTGTACATTTATCTAAAGTTCATCGGGAATCCATATAAAATATGTATAAAAGTATAACAAGTATATAATACATCGTCGGTTAAACTTGCGAAGGTGTTAAAATTGTCTTTAAGCTATATATAACGCCACGAAAATTTTGAGCACCTTTGCATACGTGTTTAACCGGGACGATTTATATGTAAGTTTACGTATACATAGAAATAAATTATATTCGGAAATATTATTATTAAATAGAAAAAAAAATTTAACATTGAAAAAATAGGAAAAGACAAAAGCGCATTTCCTAATTTGTATAATGAAAAAAATGATTAATAATTATTTATATTATCATATAGTAAAACCCACACGAGAGTAGTAAATTGGAAGAGAGTATACTTACTAGAAGAGCGGGCGGCAGTGGCAAAAAACACAGAGCAAACAATTTTACAATAATAATAATGATATAGGCAGGCACATAGAAAGAAGGCTTATTATGCGTTTTACAACAATAATAGAGTTGTTATGTTATTTTCATAGAAGTGTAGGCATATAGTAATTTCACAATTTGCACGACGACGGACGGACTTTTTAAATCTTAGTTAGGGCAAATCTTTTCGAAGGCACCTTGTAGTAAACATTGTTAATATGCACTTAACATAGTAAATACATATATGCATGTATTTACATAGGAGATTCATACGCCTGTATTAACATATAGGAGATTCAAACGCCTGTATGAACATACAGCAAATTCTTATATATGCATGAATGACCATATAGTAAATTCATATGGTTATATATTGACATACATATGTACTATACATATGTATATAAGCAATAGTTTATTAAGCTGCGACCATACATGCATATGGATAATTAGCATTGGAATGGTAATGATACATATAATTATGGAACATACTGTGAGCAAAAGATGAAATGATCAAGGTCATGTGTTCGAAAATCTACATTAAATTAAAGTACGGAGGTCTGTGAGTGTGTAAAGTAAGTGTATGAATATGTGAATGTGAAATTGTGACAGAACTGCTTCTGTTCTGTTGAGCTGTTGCTGTTGCTGGAGCTGTTTATTCATCAGTTTATTGTTTCGCTCATGTAAAACTTATAACCTCGTACTATACTATTACTATACCTATGTATACATAATAACTATACTTATAGTATAATAATAGTAATACTAGTAGCACCATTAAGTATAAGAGCATGTATTTCATCATATCCCCCATCACTATCCCCATATTCCCCATCATCAACAACATACCTATATACTATATATCTATACTATACTATATCTATACTACTATAGTCTCTATATAATTTATAGAGGTAACTTAATATACTTTACATACAGCATCCCCATATAATAGTTCCTCCGCTCTATATAGAACATCTTCCATATATACATACATAGTTTCGCCCAAGTATCCAAAAGCACCAAGTTCAACATTGAGGGGATAGAAATTAGTACCTTGGGATTCTTAATAGCTCTGACTATATAAATTGTGTATATATACATATTATACCATACATATATAAAGTATTATCTAAGCCGGGGATCGTCAACAACATAATTAATCAACTCTCCAACTCCATCAGCTAAAACTTAACTACTCAATGTTAGAGCATATGGCTATTTGGCTATACTTAATTAATACATATACTTGCTTTATATGCAAAATAATCTATAAGCTATTGACACTGTTGTGTATCCGTTATGCGTAATAAAGTTATATACATATATATAATAATCGCGATAAAAATATGATAACGTAATTATATGAAGATCTTTATAACAGATAATTTCTCTACAGATATAAAGGAGCTGGAGATATTTACTATAGATCTATAATTTTGAATATACATGTATATATATAGAGTATATATATAGCATATATAGCCAAAACTTAATGATTTAATCCTGAGAGCATCTCTTTATCTATCAACCCATACTTAAATTACAATTATGATTAGTCCCACTTCAGTAAATACACTTCACCCGCTTAAATTGCCATAGCCAGTAGAGTCTCATAGCATCAGCATCACCAAGCCCAAACCAATAACAGCAAAACTGCAAAAGCACGAAGCAGCAGCAGAACAAGCAGAAGCAGCAAATATATGAACCTGATGAACGGCAATTTAAAACATGAGTGCGAATTGCGAATATCCCTACACACTGTCAAGATACGAACGAAACGAACAGGGACTTATGTACCTACATATAAAAGTTGTGTGCACTTGATGAACAGCAGGAATTTTTGCATGAGATTAACACTAGAGCAAGAGCAGCACACAAAATTACTATACCAGAGCCAAAACCAGCAACCAATAATAAGTTAAGTTACAAGAAGTTACATTGCCAAAAGCTACTTAATAAACTATAAACTGTATAATATTACTTATATGTATAATACACTCATGCTTCAATTCCTTCAAATTAAATATAATATGCTCCTCATTCATTCAAATGTAATAATTAAGTTTTTAATTGAAGCTCATCTCGTCATTTAATATAATAGAGATGAGGACATGGAGGATCTTCTTTATTCTCCTTCATTTAAATCTCCATCACCAAGATTTTATCAAATTAAGACGCAATATTCCGATCCACATAGTACCTATAGCTTATTCTACACACAAGTCATATTATATATAGCAAATAATATTCCAAATAATATTATATTTACTTATATCTATTCAAAATCCAGCTTGTCAAATCCGGAATTTTGAGACGTAAAAATGTACGGACAGAACATAGCAGGTGCGATGTAAAAATCAGTCGTCATAATAATAATCAGCCTTTAAAACTAAAAGTAGCAGGTAGGTGAAGGGTCGGACTCTAAAATCAAAGTCCCGACAAAAAGAGGGGATTACTATATAGAAAGTATATGTACATATATCATGCGTATATCTATACATATATGTACATATCTATATAAAAAAAGTATAATTTTAGACCTGAACCGTATATTATACATATGACCTTTTCAACAACGTTTAGTCTTCAACAGCAGCTCAACTCATATAACAGTACATATAGATATATATGTATTTTATATATATATATCTTATAAGTATATAGTACATAGAAGTATATATGTGTAAGTAATCACGAGGAGAGAAAGGGGCCCTGAGAGCTTAAAATATTTAATCGGCCCTGAGAAAGTCCCCTCTCCTATACTCTGAAGACTTAACGTTAAGTCCTGGACATGGTCACTCACATTTAATTATAACACAAATTTCAAATCGTCCGCTAAGGATCCCAAAGTACCAATTTCTATACCTTCAACACAGAAATTAGTACTTTTTGATACTTGGCCGACGATATGGCGGAAGATTCCAAAGTACCAATTTCTATACCTTCAACACAGAAATTAGTACTTTTTGATACTTCTTGGCCGACGATATGGCGGAAGATCCCAAAGTACTAATTTCTATACCTTCAACACAGAATTAGTACTTTTTGATACTTGGTCGACGACATGGCGGAAGATCCCAAAGTACTAATTTCTATACCTTCAACACAAAAATTAGTACTTTTGGATACTTCGCCGTAAGGATTATGTAGAAAACGACCCGTCCTTTATTTTTATTTTGTCCACATAGATAATACACTTTTATATTTTTGAATCGATTTTAAAAGTCTATAAATACCGTTGACGAAATGATAATAAGGTCATATAGCGTGTCCAGCAATAACAACCCATATGGTAAATATAATAATTACGGACCGCGTCCAGTCCTCTCCATGTAGTCAAGAGTCCGCGAGTCAGTCATCCCTTCTTTTCTCTATTTATTTCTATTTTCTATAGAAACTCACATGACAGACCCAAGGCCTGTGAGCTTCACGGAGGCCTCAGGGCTGGAGAGGTTGACCCCGAAATTATTTATTGTTAGTCATTGTACCAAAATAGATACATAATATATGTGCACGGAGAGATAACATTGTCGTTTTGCCCTCATAATAAGTCGCCATGTATATATTTATGCATATAAAAGTATAATATGAAAAAGTATCAAAAATATCATCGTCACATAGTCACACACCTACTTTTACTTTTGAATTTGTCATTCTCCTACATTTTTCTACAACATGTATATGCAATGTAATAATTACATATAATAATAAATTATTGTAAACAATTTCTACGTAATCCGGGATCATTGAATCCCATATAGATATATAGTACATTTACATAGAAAATTAATTATTAATTATTGTGTTTCCCATATATTTAAGGACATTATGCTTAAACCTACGAGCATATCATCCTGTCTTCTATATATATTATATTATTATACTTATGACTATCGATTGTGCAAGAATTTCCAAAGAGAAGATTATTACGACGGTCATCTCCGCACATAGGAAGGAGCAAACTGCACGCACGGGAAATGGTCATTACAGATGAGAGATTATTTAATTGCAGCAGGAGATATGGAATCTGGAAAGGGAAGCGAAATTTACGGGGAGATGAAGATAGCACGGCCATGAGCAGGAACAAACGAGAAACATGCAAGAAGCATATGGAGGAGAGTTGGATGATGATGAGGAAGAAGGAATAAATTAAGAGATAATAAAATAAGAATGGGAATAGTGAAAAAAGACGAAAAAAATTATTATTTTTGTACATATTATGTAAATAAATCAAAATTATTTCAAAATGTCAAGAAGTAATTCAAAATACAAATTAGAACATTTTTCCGAAGAATAAAGTCTCGAAGAATAAACATAATTTACCAAATTACTACATTATTTTTATCTTTATGGTTTACTGGAAAATACAAATTCTTACAAAATATATTTTCTAACTAAAACAAATAAATACAAGTTACAAAATACCTTCATTTTCTTTCCATATAATTATAGGAAAATCCAAAAAATTACATAATCTATTTTCTTCATCCCGTGAAAGTACAAAATACTTTAGAGGATTCTCCATATTAAAGTACATATACATGTACATGCATGCAAACAATACATTTTGATCTTACACAACGTTTAAATTTCTTGCATTAACATACAAAAATTGATACAAAAGTTGATACAAAAATTGATACAAAAGTTGATACAAAAATTGATACAAAAGTTGATACAAAAATTGATACAAAAATTGGTACAAAAATTGATACAAATTTGATACAAAAATTGATACAAGAATTGATACAAGAATTGATACAAGAATTGATACAAAAATTGATACAAGAATTGATACAAAAATTGATACAAAAATTGATACAAACGCATATAAGAACACTGTGTATTCATTGGTATTTCTCATTTTTTAAAATTTGTAGTACGTCGAAGACGAAAACTTTGACTTCACGAATGCGACCTTCACTGCAGAAGAAGTAGCGGAAGTGTTTAAAATCGCGAAGCGCTACTCAGCGACGGCATTACAGAAACAGTGTCGGCAATATTTGCAGCACATCCGAGGGGTGAATAATTCCATTGTGATATACCAATGCGCACAACAACTGAATGAGCCTCACCTGGAGCAGGAGACTTCCATGTTTATTGTTCGGTAAAAATGTTTTATAATTCCTAATCGTAATACATGTACATACATCTCGTGAAAGTATATGCATCTACTAGCAAAATAAATAATCAATGGCAAATGCATACCTATGTGATAATTATATAGATTGCAGATAATTTACGAAGTACGTTATTATTTATAGCCTTGAATTGAAGAGTCTCATAAAATACTTGTTTTTAATCCTTACAACAGGCACTTCGCTGAAATATTACAATCAAAAGATTTTCTGAACCTAACCTTCTGCAATCTTCATCATTTCCTTAAGTTGGACGAAATTGCTGTGACTGAGATTGATCTGTTTCGACAAGTCTGCAAGTATATTTTTAATCCACAATTTAAAAAAAAAATTTGTGTGTAATTTCAGTTTAATGTTGTAAAATGTTGCTTACTGTGGCCTATAGTTTGATTTTTTAATTGTATTTGATTTATTTATTTGTTTTCATTTATTATTTTTATTTATTTACTATTTTTATTTATTTTTTAAATTTATTATTGTTATTTATTATTATTTAGTGTTATTTTTATTGTAATTTTTTATTAGTATTAGACAACATTAACAAAAATTAAGGCCAGGCTAAAAACAGTATAATTTATTTATGATTGCTAATTAAAATTTCACTCTTTCCATGTAATTCTCACATTAATACTTCAATTGCGTCCAGGAAATTCCAATGTGCAATAAGTTAAGTCTGGTCTACATTATCATTTAGAATAGTATAAAAGAATATTCTGAATGTACCCAAGTAATCTTGTCACAAATTCCATTGTTCTACAATGAGAGTTCGTACAACGAGAAAATGTCAACAGCCCTGAAAAATAGGTTATTAGCCTGAATTCCCAGTTGTTTCCATACGCACTATTATACGGGTCAAAGACTTTACAGGAATGCTTTTCCACATTTTGACTATATGTACTTACACATTTCCCATGTTGCAAACTGGGGTAATGCTTTTTGCTGTAAATGAGGTGCTGCACCTGTTGATTGAATTCCATCATTTAACGTACTTCCTCCAAACAGTACACCCACCACTCAAAATAGTGATTATGAATAAATTTATTAATAATTAAAAATCACCATGAGGCAATTATTTTCCATGAAAAATACGTTTTCTATTAAATTTTTAAAAATGAAATTGTGGCAATTGATTAGAGCCCTGGGAATAAACAAATTTGTTACAATTCCGTTGACGCTCTTTGTCCTGTTTTTCATTCTAACCCGCTCAATATTTTTACCACTTACTGGTTTTTGTCCGGTTGACGAGGACAATAACAAAATTCCGGGCGAAAGTTTAGAGTTTTTAAAACATGAGGAAATTAGTTATGAAAATGAAAGTTTGACGGCTCAACCCATTGATTCCAAAAATGAAGATCTAACAGCTTTTGTGGAGGAACTTAACACTTTTCAAGATTTGTCTTTTGAGAAATCCATGTAATTTTACCAATTTTGGAAATATGAATTTTGCAATAATTAAATAATTTATGAATTTTCACATAATTAGTTAATTTATGAATTTTCACATAATTATTTAATTTATGAATTTTCACATAATTAATTAATTTTTGAATTTTCAAATAATTAAATCATTTATGAATTTTCACACAATTAAATAATTTATGAATTTTCACATAATTAATTAATTTATGAATTTTTACATAATTAATTAAAAATATTTAAGATCGATTTTTGTTTCAAATTCTTGGATTTTCATTTGACAACGTTAGGACTAGGATATCCTCTATTTTAGCTGGCAATCCTGTGAAGACTCGCCGTAAATTTTACGACAGTGTGGTACAAGCTGTGGAAAAAATTAATTCTGAAAATGTCAACAAATATTTGCAGAGGTTCGTTATGTTTTGCATAATAATTTAGAAATGGATTTAAATAAATGGCACAGAATTTCTTAAATCAGTGTAAAATAAAAATAAAAGTAGCTTAAACGGGTAATTTAAATATTTTTTTTTAATTATTGAATAATTAAAATTATTTTATCCTCATTCGAATTATCACTTAGTTCAGCCAGCTTTGCCGGGAATAAAGAAAATATTAAGCTGGCATTTCTGGTGTGTGGCTCTCGAGTGGAGCAAGCCATGCAAATGATTAAATCAGCAGTGATGTTTAGCCTTGATGCCAATCTTCATTTAATCATTGTCAGCGACAGGGGAACGATTTTGAGGATTGGGCAAGACGTATGCATAAACAACTGTTTTCGTTTATTTGAGCAATTTGAATTAATTAATTGCTAAATTAATCTCCACAGTTGCTAAAATGCTAACCTAAGAATGACTACAGCGTCCGAATATATTTTTTAAGTTTGAATTGCAAAAGTGACTATCCCGTTTATTTACCATTGCCATCGCCCATAAGCGGTAGAAACTGCTGGGATATTTTCCTATCTACAACATGCGTGACTTATTAGCAGGAGTTTCCATAGCAACAGCGGATTTTGCTTCCCGTATAAGCGCTAAATACTGTTGATGACAATGTTAATAAATCGGCCATGCTTTTAAACGGCATAGTCAGTTTTGCATTGGAATATTTGTGGAATATCTTGTAATCGTAGACATTCTTGCGTTTTAGTAACTGTGTGGATAGTTATAATCGTAAGTTATTAGAAGTTTTATCAATAATGAATATGTACACCTAGTAATTGTAATTTTTTAGATTCTCTCCTTCAAGCTCCAACTAAACAAGGCGGGATATCATGGCTTAACGTTTGAATTGCAATTGGAGTGGTATCCAAAAGAAGATGGGGATCCGGACTGGAGGACACTCAAGAGGAAATGTGTTTTGCAGCGTTTGTTTTTTCCAGTCCGTTATTTCAAAACAAAAATTAAATTGTTTTTTAAACAAATGTGGATAAGCTTGTAAAATTCTGTGAAACAATTTATATAATTTAGTATTGTAAATTTCCAGTCCTTACTAAAACACCACGACGCAGTAATTTACTTGGACATTGACACCCTGATTCTATCCAGTTTGTCGGAAATGTGGCGCTTTTTCAGCACTAGAATGAATTCTTCCACAATGCTGGGAATTACAATGAATGGTGAAACTAAAGGTTTCTACAATCCTCGCTATCCCGTGCCGTATTATGGAGAGCATGGTAATCATAAATATGTCTGTTTTAAAAAACACGTGCTTAAAATTATGTACACTAAACTTTTGCTATAAGAGAAGGCTATACAGTAACTTCAGAGCTTATCTGCAGAGGTTTTCGATGATGTTTGAATCTTACGACGAATTTGTCAAAAACTGTTTGA
>JAQGAK010002210.1:0-22191 GCA_034696945.1 Lipothrix lubbocki
GTTTTTCAGTATGTGCACAAATTCACAGGTGTGGTCAGTGCATTAATGCCTTGGGTTGTTCCTGGGCCGTTTTGTTTGAAAGTGCTAGTCGTTGCGTAAGAAAAGGAGCCGAATTGAAACAGGATGTTTTGGGATATGTACGTCGAGGTGGCTACTGTGATGATCCCCAATGTACGATTATTCGAGCAGAAGCGTATTTGGATTGGAATGTGATAGGTAAAATTTTTAAAATTAATCTTTATTCAATGTGTTTTAAATTATTATATATTTTGCATATTTTTGATAAAAAGAATTTTCAAAGTGGAATCACATTCGCTGGCTGAATTACTTTTGCATCGCTTGGATGCATTTTGTACTATTGCCTTCGCCATGGATTTCGGGTCAGTATTCGGAATTTTTGGAGATGGTGTCGCAATTGATTTCGTCGTCGTCATCCAAATCGTTACGAAGAGCCGCCTCACTAGCATTTATTTCTGCCACTTGAAGAATATGCTCCTCCAATTGTCGGCTTTCAGCGCCGTGATTTTGTTCGGCGAATTATTTGAGAATTTTTTGCTTATGGTGGAGGCGCCTAGGATGCTCAACCTCGAGGGAATAGTAAGTTGTTTTATTTTTGATTTATTGACACCGTTGTTTTGTGGGGACGCCTTGAGTGGGCATGAGTGGACAGAGACGTGAGTGGACTCATAGAGTGGACCGATAGAGTGGACAGAGACGGGAGTGGACTCATAGAGTGGACCGATAGAGTGGACAGAGACGTGAGTGGACCGATAGAGTGGACAGAGACGTGAGTGGGCTTATAGAGTGGACCCATAAGGTGGACCCATAGAGTGGACCGATAGAATGGACCCATTGAGTAAACAGAGACGTGATTGTACGCGTTAAGTGGACAATGTTATTTAAAGTGGACGTTCTAGTTTAATATATTGTAATTATTTTGATACTTTCAGTTGTCAATGATTTTCTGGAAAACTTGGGAATGGTCGCTGTCCCTAATGCAAATCTCGTTCAGCCAGTTGAACAACCTGGCGCCCTTCATCATCAGCTGCAGCCAGAACCGGTTCATCAAGCGAATGTTTTGATCCACGGAATCCATCAGCAAGAGGACTTTCTTCAGGATGAGCTTGCAGCTGCAGCACAAATGTTAGGCGGACATAATAATCCCGACAATCCGGCTGTAATGGAAGCAGAATTGCAGGAAATAAATCCGGCAATTCCTCCTCCGAATCCAGCAATTCTTCCTCCGAATCCGGCGGGACCAGCAGTAGGAAGAGGAATAAACCGCAGTCATTTGAACCGTGGCGCTAGGGTAGTTGGAGAAGAGCGTCGGCGTCAAATGATTGCTCACGGATTAATTAACTAAGTATTTTGTTTTTGGATCTCAAGTATTTAGTGTTTGCATTGTAGTATTTTGTTTTAGATTTAAAGCTACTAATTTGTTATTATTAAATGATATTTGTGTACCTATATTTGTAAATTTGCAAACGAATTATGTGATTGACAATTTTTAGACTGATATTATTGTATTGTTTTTTACGGCAGAAAGTTTGTGGAATTTTGTTGACATCAATGTGTAAAAACTTTAAATGGACTTATGTATTAATGAAATGTATTGTAATGGAACGTAAATTTGTAGTTTGGAATTTGTGATTGTTGATAATCGTTTCGTCTTTCGAATAAATGAATTTATTTAATTTGTACTAGCCAGAATGAGAAGTTTCAAGACATGCGCTTTAATTTTAACGATGTTCAACAACTTTCATATATAACTGGCATCTCTTTCAAATTTAAGTCAGTTTCGGTTCCGATGCATAGCTTTGTGTTGTGTTTTTAGTTTATCATTCGGTTTTCATCATGAAGGTGAGCGATATAAAGTGTAGTGATTGTTCATTTGCATATGTTTATAAACTTAAAAGCCATCATACCATATTCAAAACTACGGAAATAAAGGGCAAAAAATATTGTAAACGCTGTGTAAAAATTCAAAAACAAAAGGAAGACTTGGTGGATCTAGAATCTTTGGAGCGAGAGGTTGAACATCTTGGAAAGATTGCAAAATTGCGTCACGTGTTTAACCCCTCCTATTGGGTCAAATCATTTAAGACATTTAGTAATTGCCGGTGTTCAATGTGCCTCATCGAAGGACTGGAAGAAGATGAAGTGAGCCAATACTATAGAGACACATTTAGAGAATTTTCAAAATTATTCCAAGGAGTGGAAATATATGAGTATTCTCCCACAGATTGTATCAAGCTGTGTGAAATATGTTTCTCTTCCCATATAATGGGACCTCCTACTAGAGACACGTTTACAAAATTTAAAAGTCTGCTTGTAAGCCAGGAAACCACAGCCTCCGCACTATAAAATTTAAGCAATGGAACAGAAAAAGTCGAATGAAATTAAACGGTCTTATCTTAACCAACGTCTTTCTGGATCTTATGGTGGCGTCACAAATTTTATGCGTAACAGAAAAAAATGGGCAGACAGAGATGAAGTGGAAAAAGAACTGAGAAAAATTGAAGCCTTTTCATTGCATCGCCCAGCCAGAAAAAAATTCAAACGAAGAGTTATTCATGTAGGAGCTAAAAATGAAATCTTCGCTGCGGATCTTAAAGTTCTTAATCCTGAAATGGCTTCGCATAACAATTGTAATTTTTACGTGTTGGTTGTAGTCGATTGTTTTTCCAAGTATGGATATGCAAGAATGTTAAAAACTAAAACGTCGGAAGACATGATAAAAGCATTCAAGAGTATCTTCAAAGAATCCAAAGAAATTTGTAGTTACCTATACGTAGATAGAGGGCGAGAATTTTGGGGTAGCAAAATCTCTAAATTCCTTAAAGACAGGAATATTGTTCGTTATAATATTTGGAGCCATGTAAAAAGTGCATTCAGTGAGGTGTTTATCAAATCACTTTTTTCCCGCATTTCCCGCTATTTAACTCAACATAACACACTTAAATTTGACGACAAGCTACAAGATTTTGTTAAATCTTACAATTCAACGTGGCATTCGTCGATACGTCGAACGCCTGCTTCAGTTGGTCCGGAGAATAGCTATGAAGTTTGGCATAACATGTTTAAAAAATACTTGCAAGAAAAAGAAAAACCACGCGACCCACCAACGTTTCATGTTAATGACCGTGTACGCATTTCAAGACAAAAACTCATGTTCGAAAAAGGTACATATGATAAAGTGATTATTAAAAACAATTCATGTAAAAGTCAAGCACTTTTAAATTTTTATTTCAATCAATTACAGGCTATAGCGAGAGGTGGAGCAGAGAAATTTTTGTCGTCGCAAAAGTACATTACACTATTCCGTATGTATACACAATTCAAGATCTGAATGGGGAATTCATAACAGGTAATTTCTACGGTGAGGAGTTATCTTTGATCAAAAGGGAAAAACAGGACACTAGTGTTCCGATACATAATAAGCCCGAAGAGGATAATTTATCTACAAAGGAAACGAGTCTTGCACGTAAAATATTGGCCCCCTAGTGAACGTTTAAACTTAGTTTTTTGAAGCCTGCTTTCGAAAATGGCAACGCCAATCCCGTGCTTGACTAATATAAGTCCTGAAACTCTGTGGGTTACTGCTACAAGCAAATGTAATTCCAACAGTCGTGCTGATAATATCGTTGCCACATTTGAAACCCCTCTAAATCTTCAACATAACACTTATGAAGTTGGTCTCGTGAGCATTCGTTATGAAGCCAAAGAACCACAGCAAAAAATAGCAGCTGGAGCTGAAGAAACAAAAACAGCAACAAATGAAGACAAAAAACAGGAACGTCAGGAATCTGTCAGAAATGTCAGTGCTGGCCCGTTGTTTCCTAATATAAAACAACCAACGTCTAAAGTTTTGGGCATAATAAAGCAGGATGCGGATATTATCGATTTTGTAACAAAGTTTAACGTTTTTTTAGAAAAACAGAACGTACCACTAAAACTTACAATGACAATTTTGCAGATGCTGCCATATCCTGAAATAATAATAAATGTTGTTGTTGGTGTGCTCGAACAAAATGAACACATAGAATTTTCTGAAGAGTTGAGCCAGCTCTTAGGATTCACGAGGTTTAATTTTTATACTGGATCTCAGGCTGGAAACGATATTTGTACACAAAAAGATTTTGAGGGATTTGCAATTGGAAAAGAATTTGAAATTCGACTCGTAAAATATAGTGACGATGAGCACGGCGAAGAAAATATAATATTTATGGATACAATCTATCAGAGCTTGCATGCTCATATTGTAAAAAGCCCAAACGATTTTTCAACGTTTTTTAACGATTTAACGGCTAATATTTACAAAGCGGGCTACGATTTAAAAATCACGTTGAATAAAGACGAAAAAACAACTTTAGAATTTCGTACGTTCAGAAATAAATCCCAAGAATATTGCGAGCTTCCAGACATTATTATTAAGGCGCTTGGATTTACCCAAAGCCGTTTTACTTCAGGCATTTACACTAGTGATTTCAGTTTTGATGATCAAGTCTTAAAGTCTATACGACAGGGTGAACGCCTTTATTTTCGATTTGGAACATTCAGCCGGCTTGTGTTATATGTTAACGAGCCAAAATCTAGAAAAGTGTCGGACGTGATTCAAGAAATAAATGAAACGTTTACGAGAGAAAAATTTAAAGAATTTGACATTGTGTTCACAATTGATCGAGGTCGACTTTTTGTAAAAAATCTTCCAGAATATGCTTACATATTGTTACCAAAACCTGTGCTTCAATTTTTTGGCATAACGCTAACGTCAATTATATTTTCAAATACTACTAGAGTAGTAGTTTCTGAAGATATTGTCAAACAAGAGGAAGAAATTGAATATGAGCAAGAGGAAAATGAAATTATATTGCCACCACAGCCCACAGGGAGACGCTTATTAATTTTAGCCGACTTCATCGAAAACCAATATTTTGGAAATTTTAGCCTACCTTTACTGCGAGATATTGAAATTGGAAAAGACTATATAAACCCTGCGTATATTAACTTTATGCCAGTCATTTATTTACCAGTGGTCAGATCACATGTCGGACAAGTCAGGCTTAGCCTGGTGGATGAATACTTGCAGCCAGCACTATTAAAACCGGAATCGGAAACAATTATTTCCCTTCACTTTAGACCCAGATTATAACATGCGAAAAATTAACTGCGAAGGTGAAGACGGAGTTTGTGTAATAGAACCGCCCTCAAACGATTTTTTGCAAAGTGGTAGTGGAAAGCCCGTGTTGATTGGTTCAGCCATGTTGGCCAATAATTCCAGCGGTTTGTCAACTCAGAGCGATTCTTTTTTGGTCCCTATAAAATCCCGTGCCAGTCGTTCATCGGCCGCCAGTACATCAAGAAAGAGGAAGCGTAAACAATCTGGATCCGGCAAATCTCAAACACGATCAGCAAGTCGAGTACAAAAAGGTGGAAAACGGCGCAGAAATAATTCAAAATCAGTTAGACGAGTTGGCCGTCCTCCCAAATCCAAAAAACGTGTCATACTTGCTGGGGCAGGTAAAAAAAGAAGGAAGCACAGTCCAAGGAAGAGTTGATCTAAAAAATAAAATTTCAGTAGAAAATGGAGAGCACAATATTTGAACAGCCCCCGACCGTTTATAAGGACTCGCCCCAATCCGTGCGTAGCGAGACGCTGATCTTTGATCTGCCTCCATCAGATATAAGCACACTTAATTCTTTGGATTTTGTTCCATTTTATCCCCTTTCTACAATAAGCGATTACCAGCCTTTAGAGTGGCTTGTTTCTTTGGAAAATGGATCGTACTTGTCACCAGAAGAAACATTTTTGAGTCTTACCTGCCGTATTGTGAGACATGATGGATCATTTCTTGAGTCCTCTGATTTGGTGGCTCCGAGCCCACTTTTTCTACATTCTCTCTTCAGCAATCTCCAAATTTACCTCAATGGTACCCTGATTCAGGATACTTACAATCATTACGGCCTTGCAGCATATATGCAGCGGCTTTTGACGGCTTCCCCGGAAGAAAAACAATCGGCGTTGTTGGACGAATTGTATTATCCACCTGAGACGCAAGAATCGTTTGCTGTGACAGATTCAGGCTTCAAGAAAAGACACGAAATTTGTTCTCTTTCCAAACCTTTTACTTTAGCCGGAAAAATTTTTTGTGGTATTTTATCCCAGGGTAAATATTTGCCTTCAGGCTGTGAATTGAGGATAGTGTTGAGGCGCGCATTACCAGAATTTTGCTTGGAATGTGCTCAGGACACTAAAGAAGGAGTGACAGGCGTACCGTACAAGGTGGTGATTAGCCAAGCTGTTCTTTTTGCATCCAGAAAAATTATTTCCAAAAATATTTTGGATCAGCACAGGAGTTACCTATCAAGTGGACGTACAGCCAAGTATGCACTTACAAATTTCGATGTAAAGACGGTTTCCATTTCCAAAGGAATGACAAATTTTACAACAGATGCAGTTATAATTGGGACAGTCCCTTCAAAGATCATTGTGGGAATGATTGATTCTGATGCATACCTTGGAAAACTGTCTAAAAGCCCATTTAATTTTAAACACAACAACGTTTCCGAAATTTCCATGAGCTGGTCTGGCGACAGCGTTGAGACAAGGTCCATTCCATTTGAATTTGTTACGTCTAACGGAGCAGGTGTAGATGATTACCTCTACGCATTGAAATTACTCAGGCGGACAGCCGGCTCTTCCATTCTAGGGAACGGAGTAACTAGACAAAACTTTAAATCTGGTAAACATAGTAAAATACATTTAACATTATTTTTTTGTACTAACAATAAACGACTAAACGTATTTTCTATGTTTATAGGTAACACACTTG
Source organism: Lipothrix lubbocki (assembly GCA_034696945.1). NCBI lineage: Eukaryota > Metazoa > Arthropoda > Collembola > Symphypleona > Sminthuridae > Lipothrix > Lipothrix lubbocki. The sequence goes on from JAQGAK010002210.1 coordinate 6,834, forward strand.
CGGCATTTGAACTCCTGCCCTCACAGGCGAATTCCCTTTCAATTAGCAGAAACGGGCAAGTAAAATTTTCCCTGAGATTCCGAAGTCCTTTAGAATCAAATATCACAGTACTTTTGTTTTGTGTGCATCAACAAATTTTGGAGATTGATTCATCCAAGTTGGTAACGTTGGAGTAATTGGATCGCAGACCGGAATAATGAATACATCATCAATTGAAGAAGCTCTTAAGATTCTTTTTAAACGCGCTAAAATTAATGTAGAATTTTTTGTAACAGCTGCTGATGACATTTCACTCCAGCAGCAAACCAAATTCTTGGTGTCAGGATGTAAGTATGTACATATATGTAATTCCCAGAATTCCAACTCTATTGGTCAACATTGGTTGGCTATTGTCCGATTAAATTCAAGGGGGGTAGACTTTTTTGATTCTTTTGCTTTGCCACCAAAATCATATAAACATTTGCGTCTGCCCCCAAACATGTTAATACATAGAAATAATTTTGCTATACAATCTAACAATAGTTTTGTATGTGGTCAATTTTGTTTGTATTTTGTTTATCATCGGTGTTTGGGTTTAAGTTTTGAAACAATAATGAAACGTTTCTCAAGAAATAAAAAACGTAATGAAATGATTGTGGAAAAGTTTGTGAAATCGATTCCAGGTCTTGAACCATATCGTTTTTATAAGCATTCGTTTTGATAATAATCTATGCAAAATATGTTATTGTTTAAAAGTTTTTAAATAAATTTGTTGTTATTACTAAACTTGCATTTAGTCTTATTTTTAACCTCGTCGAGTGACTATGGATTACGTTGCATTTAGTATTCCACACCCTGCTACTGTAAGTGCACATTACTAATTATTTAAATGGACATATTTGCCATCATATCAACGCGACATTTTTATTCCAGATTCAGGTTCTTGGATCAACAGGCGTCGGAAAAACTAATTTTGTGTTGGATTTGATAAAAAATCGAAACAAAATTTTTGAAAAGCCTATACACAAGGTTTTGTATGTTTACGACGATTGGCAAGAAATATTTCGAGATTTAGAATTACAAGATCCTGGGGTGACCTTTTCAACCAAATTAATTGAAAGCGAGCTTGAATCCAACAGTCTTTTAATTTTGGACGATCAATCGAGTAGGTTGGAACGAGATTGTGTTTTTCGCGATTTGGTAAATAGAATTTACCAAAAACATTCACACCATAGGTCTATAAGTACCATTATTATTTTACAAAATCCTTTTTCTAAGCATTGTCGGGATATTACACTGAATTCTCAAATTGTCGTGGCGTTTCCATATTTTCGTGACCGCAGAATTATTCGCTATCTTGCGCAACAAATATCCCCTGGTGATACAAAATTTTTGCAAGGAGCGTACGATTTGGCAATATCGTCTCGCCCTTTTGGTTATCTTTATTTGGATTTAGCACCAAGCCACAGTAAGTTTAAATTCTATGCTCGCTCTGACGTCTACCCAAGTAAAGAGGTTCAGATTTATGGTCCAAAATAAAAGATGAACTTTAACAATCTCAATACAGAACTTGAGTTTTTATATTCCATTTTACATTCAACGCGAGAAGAATTTACACGAAATATAACTGAATTGGATACTGAACGGCAACAAAATCTGATCAAATGTTTACATGACTGCATTTCTTCGAATGATTTGGAGGACTACTTGCACAAACGGACTAGAACACGGTTTCAAAAATTGATTAATTCGCTTTGCAAAACAAACACCAATAATTTAGGACAGTGCAAGTTATTAATTAAAAACTTTGTACCGATTCGCCAAGTTATTGCATCCTTGTTTTTACATTTGATTTCCTGTGAATGTGCTGCTGTGTTGTTTGAGAATGGAAGACCTAAATAAAAAATTAGATCACCATCATCCAAATGTCAAAATATTCAAGGTACTATCTCCAGAAAAGTACAACATGCTTTTTCGAGTGTTTAATGAAACGAGGATGAAGAATCGAAAGCAAGGTTTACACGACGAAAAAGATTCTGATTTTTCCAAACCAGATGCGCAAAGCGAATCTATGAGTGACAAGGAAGTTGAACAGGTTGGAGCTGGAGCTAGCATTGAAGATGACAAAAATAATTCTTGTAAGTCACAGGATAAAGAGGAGGTGGTAATCAAGAACGATTTTACCTCAACACAAACACAAACGGAACACAGTGATGAAACCAACGGGGGCAATGCTGAGGAGACGGGGTCTCTAAAAATGGGTTTGCATTCTGTCTTTCCATCGACTCAAAAACGAATTAGAAAATTGCCTCGCAAACTTGCAAGTAAATCTACTGTAAAAAGGTTGACAAAAAACAAAACTAAAAAAACAAGAAATAAAAACGTCAAGAACAAGCGCCGAAGTAAATATAATAAGCAGAAATAAATTAAAAGCTTCATTTGTGCTTTTGTCATCAAAGACTTAACATTGGAGAAAATGAATTCCATTCAATTTCTGTCGTTATTTTTTATTACCACATTTGCTTGTATACGGCCTTTGGTGTCTCCAAGCCCTACAAGCCCAACAAAAGTGTCAACAGAAATTGACTCAGCAATTAACCCTCCAGTTCTATCCCACCGTGTATTGGTTAATAAACTTGTAGACGAAGCCTCGAACGAATACATATTTAAAGTACTTAGAGCAGAGGAGGGGCTCAAAAAATGTATTCGCATTCTACTTCATGCACTTGTGGAACATGATTACAAAGATGGTCGTGACGAGGAGGAAAACGAAGGCACCAAACCCATAAAACAACCTTTAGCTTTAAATTTCTCATCGTATTTTGCTCAGTTGGGATCAGAAAGAGCTCTGCAAAACACTCTTCGTGCTCTTTGCAGCTTCCAAATTAAAGACAAAAATTCAGCCGTTCAATGTACTGATAACAATTGTTCATTATCAGGTATGTTCACGTTTTCGTTTCTAATTTACCAATTTGTTAGAAATTTATTCAAGCACATGTATACTTACGGTAATTTAATTTATAGGATTGCTGTATTGCTGTATATTATTGACTGTCTTGCTGGCAGGAAAAGTCGTGAAACAATTTGGGTTAAGCAACCTTATTAAAGGGCGAGTGCGACGTTTTGCAACTATTCCTCAAAGTCCTCCATCGTCAACACAAGATGCCTAGGCCAGCTTACGAGACCACATTATATCCACATGCGAGATCTACGAGAGCACCTAAAGAGCGCACTGTGAGTGTATTTTTCAGTATATTGGTCTCGATATAGTCTTTTTTTAGCCAACAATGTTGATCCTAGCGATGACAAAGAAATTACAATTTTTTTGTAAATATTTTTATTATTTGTTATATCCTTTTGCAGTGGCTTCATTGTTCAATGGTATGCTGTTACTTTTATACACGTACGTACGAACAGTATGACACACACGTCCGGGAAATCCATAAATGCACATTTTGTCAAACCTTTTGTCAAAATCTTACGTATCACATTTGTTCTCAAAGCCTGCGTCACCCACAAATTGGTGGAAACGCTCGAATTCCACAACTGGATTTGTCAATTTTTAAAGAAAGTACACGTGCACACGAAGGTGTAATTACAGGATATATTTATAAGTATATCGAAAAACTTGTGGAAGTACAAGAAGGATTTATTACGGTTTATCAAGCATTGACGCGTCTAGTTGAACAATTACTAGAGATTAAAGGACCTCTAAAAACTCAAATCACTCTAATTGTGAATCTGGAAAAATCTATAATAGAAGATGGAGTCCAGATTGATGTTCATAAGGCAACGTACCATTTTAAAAGCGAATTTCACGAGATATACACTGCTGATGCGATTCAATTACTTTTGGCTGAATGCGAAGACGAAATTGAAACAAAAGTAGAAACTTTTTTAGTTAACGGTTCGAATTGGACAGTAGAAAGTCTAGAAGCAATGGAAGTTAAGTTTGGTGAATTGAGACTTTTTCAGTCAGCCCGTGTTCAATCGTACATCAAGTTCCCTTTTAAAAAAGGTGGTTATATAAACTTTCGTACAGTTCAAAACTGCTTCCAAATTTGTGTGGCAGCTGGTATGTTTATGGAAGATGCAAAGAAAGAAAATAGTCTTTTACCAAAAAATAGACGAAAAAAATTAAAGCATTGCAGAACGTGGACAAAATACTTTGGACGAATAAATTTTGAAGGAGTAGGATCTCTGTGCGATAATTCTGTAGATATATATGAAGATATTGCTAAATTTGAACATCAAAACAATGTAGTTGTAAACATTTTTAGCCACAAGGACAAGACAATTTTTTTAACACGACGGAGTCCTGTTGTCGCAGAATGTATCGTGAACTTGTTTCTTATACATGAACAATCGTCGTCCAAAAATAATAAATATCACTTTTGTCTTATTACTGACTTAGATCGTTTCATGGGTCATGTCACCCCTCGAGCTCGTGACTTTAATTGCCCGTATTGTTTCAGAAGATTTGCTTCAGCAGTTAGTTTAAATAAGCACAAACATCAATGTTTACAAGGAAGTCGTTCGCTGTTTAAAAAAAGTTCAACGTATACAAAGCAAACCACGCGCGTGAATATAGACAAACCAGCTGAAGAAATACCAAACCGCCCGTACATTCAATTCAGTCAACCTGAACTCACGCTGACGTTTCCGTTTATAATTTTTTATAATTTTATCGAAGAACGAAAAGAATCTATATTAAATGGAACACAAGCATGGGAACAAAATGTTATTGGTTATTCACTTATTGTGGCATCTAACGAAGGATACAGGGCTCAAGATAATTTACATTTAGAAAGCAATGTGCGCATTTTAGATGCAGAAACCTACATTAATGAAAATGACGCTGTTTCTCATTTTTTTCATCGCGTTTTCCACCATTCTCAGAATTTGCTTACAAAAATTAGAAATGTGAATGTTTTCTCCCCTCCAACAATTGAGCAACTAATTAGGCACGAGAAATCTTTGTGTTGTGAGTTCTGTTTGGACGTTTTTACAAATACTGTCTGTGAAGCTGACGAAATGCTTGAACTGGAATTAATTGATGACAACAGCAGCTCAAACGAACGCAAAGTGTACAAAGTTCTCCATCATCATCATTTTTTTTCCAAATTGGAGGACTTTAGCATTTGTCATCGTTGTAACCTTCGGATTCAGTCGAAAATGTTTATACCAGTTTTATGTCATGGAAATACAAAATTTAATTTTAGCACTCTTTTAAAAGGATTGCAGACACAGTTGTTTACTCTTGAAGACATTTCAATGTTTGGTAAATCAGAAAATGAGATGATACAAGTAGATATAACTGCGTCAAGTTTGTACGTTCCAAAATTGGATAATTATGGCAATGTTATCGACAATAATAATAAGGGTAACCGCCATGTTAAAATAAGATTTTTAAACACACGAAATTACTTTAGTAACTCGTTATACACGATTGCTCAACAGACAAATGCCACAAGTTGTTTATCAAGTTCTGTGCTCAAAGATATAGAATTAATTATTCTTGAACAGACAAGTCCATATTTTCAGCTTCCAGACAACATGCAGGAATTGTGTTTGCGGCAAATATGTACATATGAAAAACTTTTATTATCAAACGTTACTGACAACAAAATGGACGTCAGCCAATATATTATATCACATAGCAAAAATACAGTTGATTCTGTTGAAATTCAAGCCATTGATGATTTTTGCAAGTCATATCGTGTTTACAACATACAAGATTATTTACGGTATGTAAGTTTACTGTGTAGTGCTTTTACAACAATAATTTGGGAGGAGTATAGAGTCACGTGCTTTAAACTATTTCGCCTGGATCCAACAGGCCTGCCCACAATTTCTGCTCTTGCTTGGCAGGCGTTTTTGTTTAAAAGCAAAGCCAAACTTGCATTTCTCCAAGACAAATCAATGGTAAAATTTATACAGAGAGGAGTATTAGGAGGTTTATGTTACTCAACATCCAGGATTACGAAGGCATGTAATCCACTATTCGAAGATCTAAAAACTGTAAAATCAAAAAAACAACTGTCGCTAATTGTACAAGCTGACATAAATTCCATGTATGCCACTGTAATGAGCCAATTTTTACTTCCTGTTGATCAATACCAATGGCTGACAGCAGATGAGATTTCTAGTTTAAAGTTTCCTCAAGAAAGGCCATGGCAGGAAATTAGCATTGAGGAGCCAAATTCGGACACTGACATGATTCTGGAATGCAAATTAATTTACCCTGACCATATTAAAAGTATTACACAACTGTTACCATTAGCACCAGAACACATACAATTGAACTACACAAAACTCAGAATGAAAGGAAGTTTTACAAGTAGTGAAAAGCTGTTAGCGACTACACTAGATAAGGATTGTTACGTAGTTCATGCGCGCGTTCTTAGATATTATTGTCAATTTGGATTGAAAGTAGAAACAGTGTATCGAGGTATCAAATTTAGACAGTCAAACATTTTTAAAAGTTATACCGATGAAATTCTTGAGCAAAGAAGACTGGCGAAAAATGCTGTTGACTCGGTTTTATATAAAGGACTCGTAAATAACTTAACAGGCAAGATGTTGCAAACGCAAAAAAATAAGAATATATTTAAATTTTGTGTGTCTCGAGCGCAAGCTTTAAAATTAATTGCATCTCCAAGATGTAAAGATTTTAACGCTATAGGTCCCAACGCTTCACTTTTTGATATGGCAGCTAAAAAATGTTACATTAATAAACCACTATTGTGTGGCATGTCTATATTACAACTAAGTAAACTTTTGCTGTATAATGCTTACTATCAGGTCATGGTTAAAAATTTTAACACTAAACTGAAATACGTCGATTGTGATGGTTTCTTTTTAAAAATTCACATTGATTCGTACAACAATTTTTTGCATACATTGGAGAAAAACAAGGACAAGTTTGACTTTAGCCGGCTTCCCGAAACACACTATATTTTTAAAATTTATCCAAATCTTTATAATTATAATAAGCAGGTTCCTTCGCTCCTAAAACTAGAGAATCTGGATGTTGCCGAATTAATTGCTTTAAAAGGAAAAGAGTATAGCGCAATTACTTACAGTGGTCAAGTTGATAAAAAATGTAAATCAATGTGCCACGAAGCTAGGGAACAATTAACACATGAAAAGTATAAGCTAGCAGCGGAAAAAAATTTCCGGGTAAAATATTCTTATGAATGTAAAAAATATGTTAATAACAAAACATTTATAGTTTTAGCAGAAAGATCGGCCTTGGGGAATTCAAATGTAGCTCGAATTTTCCCTGATAAATCTAATAAAAGTTATCCTTATGGCTTTTAGTTATGTATAGCTCAAAATTGAGTATGTAATGTAATAAACGCTGTTGCTGAAAACACAATGTTCACCTTTACCGTTTATTTATTTTATTAGTACACCAAATACAATAATTTTAGTTTAATAATTTAAATTTAATATGCGCAAATTCGCCATTTCTTCCAACCGGGATAATTCCTTCATTTGGTAGCCTCGCTCTTTTTCAATTTGGGGTGAATTTATTTTGAAGCGGTCGTGTTGAATTTCCGTGTCCAATATTTGCAAATCCGTGATTGTTTTAACCCGCGCTATAGTCATGTAATCCATACTGGTAAATACTGGCTTATTGCCCAAATGAATTGAGAGTTTTTCAAGTGTGAGACCTAAACACATTTAACTGTCAAAACTTATTTTTCAAATCAATATACAAAAATATTTAAATCAATACCTTGACATTTGTGAGCTGTCATAGCATAAAAGCAAACCAAGGGAAACTTGGAAACTTCAACGTGTTTTCTCAAGAAATGACAATATTGAAAGTCCTTCATCCTTGATATCGTTACGTTACCGTAATCGACTGAATTTGACGTTTGTCTTGCCCCCTTGTATCCGTGGACTTTAACCAATATATTTTCAACTTCACTCGTCTTAGTTCCATTTACAGCTTTAAATTGGATATCCAAGACGGTGGCATGGCTGCCATTAGCGATTCCATTTTGCACACTCATATTTCTGGTTATCATGACTGGCGAATTTATTGCAATTTCTAAATCCTCGAGGCCGTTTCGGAATCTTACAATTTCTTTGTGAGTGAAGTTTTTTCGCATCATTCGCCTATATTAGGCAACATAAAATAACTTCATTATTCACAATTTTTTGCATATGATATTAAGAAATTCAAAAAACAGACCTGTTGTGATCCTTAACCTGAAAGCGATAAGGGAAAACGTGCGGCTGGTTTTCGAATAGCAACTGCTCGTCTTGTGGTAAGTATCTCCTAATTCTTTGCCGAAGATAATCGACGTCTTCTGCAGTAGTCGTTCCAAATCTGAGGCGATTCAAAAATTCCCGAAATCGCCGCTGATCAAGAGAGCTGCCTTCCTGGCGAAATGATTTAGACAGGATGAAAACTTGTTCGAATGAGTCGTACCAATCTGCGACGCGGCCTCGGACAGGTTCCCTAGCTGTTCTAATGCTTGGTAGAAATAAAGGCACGTCGCAAACGGGAAGTGGCTGTTAAATATTTGCTTGCATTAGAGAGTTGTAAAACTTATATTCAAACCACAAATTGTGCAATAAAAAATTGAAATTACTTGCAAAACATCTCCGGAAATGATTACATTACGGTTTGCAAAAGGTAAATGTGCTCTGATTGGGTCGACTTTGCGTAGAAACAGGTCAACTTTTGAGAGAAGATTTAGTCCAACCAGAAATATTTCGTCAAAGATTAAAAAATAGACTTTTGAAAACTCGTCCTGGACGTCAACTGAATCGGCCGGATTCATTTTTCTTTTTCGGGCTCCGCGCTGTACAGGAATTTTAAAATTTGAGTGAATTGTAGCACAATTATTAGAAAAGGCACATATCCCCAAAAATATTGACATTTTGTAGTCGAAATTCTTGTCTTCTTGTCGCTTCAACTCCATCTGATATTTAATATGCTGAAGTACACAAGATTTTCCACAGCCTGCAGCACTTTGAATAAACAGTTTTAATGGAAAATCTAGTAATTCCGAAGTCGGTAACTTCAATCTGTTTGTAACAAGATTAACAATTTCCTGTTGTTCAACCGAAAGTTTTTCGAACGGAATTGTAGGTTTAATAATTAAAGCTGAATTTTGTTTCGTATTCTGTTTTTTTACTTTTGTAGACTGACTTGCCTTTGTCTCTGTATTACTCATTTTTGAAAAATGTTCGGAGTTATGGGCTTGGGTATCAAAATGTTCAGTCTCCGCCATTATAACTTTACTAAACGTCAGGTTGCACAATTTGCCCAAGTCATACTGAGTAAGAAACTAAAATAATATTGTGGATCTTATCATATTAACCAGCACACACTAGTGGGGTAGCTTTCCACCTTCAAGCTTATCCCCTAAAGACGGCTATATAAACACCGAGTAAATGTTCCCGCTTTCATTCCGTGTTAAAAATTTTAAAGTGAACATTTGTACTCTTCTTACAGTTCTTTAACTCACACCAACAATTTGAAGCCATGGATTCCAAGGGGGACAACGGGTTCGGCAAAAAAGGTTATATTTTTTTAGTAATTATATAGTTTTGGTTTGTAGTATTTTAATTTATCATAAATACGGGTTAAGCTATTTAGAATATATTTTGTCTTTTTCATCTTTTTGTCATTGGTTTATAAAACTGTGTTTATCTAACGTAAAATGGTATATTTTTAATTTGCAGTCGTTAATTTGATGCCACCACCGCGCAATGCCAAACCGGGGAAACGAAGAATACCCGTAACACTTGAACGTTACGACCCAAATATTCACATACCTGGAAATATTGCTGATCCAACCAAATCACCTGATAATTGGTCGTTCTATGCCAGCCCAGAAGCTGTTGTTGTAAGTTTTTGCTCTTTTTGATCATCTCTTACGTTTTTGATTTGGAATCTTGTGGATCATTGTGTATCATGGGTTTATAGATTGATGCAAAAAAGCAAATTTTGGCACGCAAAATTTATACTGCGTTCAAAAGATCAGAAGTTTTCTTTATTGGCCACAAATACTTACCAGACAAGCTAAATAAAGTTAGCTTTACACCGTACGAGGCGAAGCCAATTGTTTGCTGGGCTAAGGACCGGATTGACGAGATTGATCACAATCGAAATCAGGATCTTCCTGAGAATACTCCGATTCGTTTTTTTCGAGATGATCCTGACCGACCACTGGAAACACCAGATTTCAATCCTACTTTTTGGACTAAACCTGACTTGGAAACTGCATCAACAAGAATTCGTTTGGTTTTTAACCGTGCAATTGGTGAATGGGAATTCGGAATAAATAACCCGGTTTCTCAGGACATAAGTGATCGTTGCAGAGGTTGGTGTGGCCCTCTCATTTGGCTAAATGCAGACGAAATGCTCAAAGTTTGTGCTTTTTGTGAAATGGAGTAATTAATTATTATTCTGGTAAATTTAAGGAATGGCAAATTACAGACGGGTTATCAACGTGAGTATTGTTTGTAATGGTTTGTATTTTAAATGGAATATTTAGTAATATTTGTGGTAAAAATGCAAAGGTGAAAGGTGATTGACGTATATTTTGTTTGTAGAGGGTTACTGTTTGTTGTTAAAAGCGTCATTTTATAAAACTTGGGTTATTTTTGGTGATTAGTTTTGTTTGAATATTCCGGTATTGTTGATGAATAAAAAATGGTGTGGGTAAAAATTGTAAATCCATGTATTTTATTCAAGTCGACTGTCACATTTTGCAAATTCATAATAATATGCTAATCGGCACTATTTTTACATACAATCAAAACGTTACCATTTTTAAATCATAAAACCCCTAACAAACTCCCACTCAATTGTGCATAAAATAAACATTACGTATGAGCAAACAATCACAATCTAATCCTACCGTCACCACTGTAGATTTAAATATCTCAAATAGATAGCTGTCGTATTTACATACCTGCATTATTTAATCCCACTGCCACGTTTTCAAATTTTAAAATCCTAATTAAATAATATATTTTGCAATGTGCATACAATCATAATATAATTATATTATTCAAGAAAAAACCCAAATGTCAAGCTTTGTCAATATACTGCAATTCAAAGCCATATATTTACCACGCATTTAAAAATTGCGCTCTAACATGGACGGCGAACTGGGTTTGCCAGCATTAACAATTTCCTGTTGGATGGCTTCAGCCGGAATCGGTTGACAATCGACGGAGCTAATGTGGTCAGCAGCAGATGCCGGAGAATTGTTTTTCTGAATTGAAATATCGACATCAGATTCATCTGAATCAATGACAACAACTTCAGCTTCGTTTGTCTTCTTTCTTTCACCTAAAATAAAAATAATATAAAGCATTCGAGGGTTAGTCAAAATGCACAATTTGGTTTACCGAAATAGTTAATTTAAAAATTTATCAAAATAATATACATTTAAATTAATTATTTACCTTGGTTTTTTAGCAATTCATGAACATCGTAGAAACCTTCGGTCTGCTTGGACACTCCAGGTACTCGCATTATTGCCATCTTCGTAACAGGATCGGTGTTATTGCGCTTTGATTTTGCTTTTTGTTCTTCTTCATTTTGAAACGTTACATCCTTATTAGCAGGAAGGACGGTATGGCCCACGGTCCGAAATTTGTTTACAATTTTTGCTCGTCGCTCTTTGACGGCAACTTTTGTTTTTTGATATGGTTCTCCTTCAAAATGGTGGCAATTGTGGTGGGATATGTCAAATGCTTCAGGACGAATTATTTGCAATTCCCGAAACAGTCTAAATTTTGCTTCACATCTGATCCGCCCAGGATAAATTTTCCCTGCACACCTGACGTACATTTCGTCCATTTCCGTTGCGTAACGCGTCTCATCCTCCCCGTTACTGTCTACAATTGACGTGTAATGTATTTTGGCCAAGTTGAAAATGCAAGGTAAATGGTACATATGATTACAGTGAGGAAGAGAATCGCCGCTTGGAGTTGTAATTTTCACAATGCTTCGTTGGTTATAATTGTCTAAATTGTATTGCTGATATTCGTGAAAAAAATGGGTAACACCAAGAATGCACTGTGCTTTTCGTTCAAACAAATCATAGGGAAATGTAAATGGAATTGGAGTCTTTGTGAAAATGTTGACATTGCAATATGTACAGACGCTGAACGGAATGGAAAGAGCCATATTGATACACCAACACCGTCTTCAATGAACTCAAATGGTAAACTAAAAATGTTTATTCAATCTGGACTTACGGATACAAGCATGAAATAAAATAAATTGTTTGTATGTACCTGTAAAAATAAAAATGATAAAAAGTTATATGACACCAGAAGATGTATTTCAAATAATAAAAAAGGCACTAAATGCATACATTAAATGCAGTACACTATACTAAACCTTATGTGTAAAAAAACTTAAAATTTTGTCGTAGCTGAGACCTCCGTCACTGTTTGGGTCTTTGTAGTCTTTTTTTTCAATTCCAAAGGGCCGGTACCCCAACGACTCAAACGAGTAAAAGCTCGGAATTCCTCCTGCCCGGACGAGCTGTTGCTATCAACTTCGTCGTCAGATTCCTCCGCGCCTCTTGTATTATCATACGTCACAGTTGGAATCGCAGGAAGCGGTCTAGTCACTTCAAACCTGACACGTTTTTTATTGCGAGCTCCAGACCGAAGCCCAGAACGTCTAGCTGGGCGCCGTGGGATTTCATATGCATTTTCTCCACTCCTAAATGGAACCAATGTCATTCCCGAATCACGTAGACCAGAATTGTTTCCTCCTGAACTTGCTGCTTGTTCGTTGTCTCGGGAGTACACAGGATTTTGAATTGCAGTTGTCGTAATTCTTCGAGGATTATAATCTTCACGTGTTCCATACAAAGATTGTCCATATCTGGAATCACGTCCGCTTGTGAAGGACTCCAGCTCAATTCCACCTGCATCACCGCCAGGATAAATCTCATCATAATCTTCCTCATTATTTCGTCTGCACCGTCGTTGCACAGCCGTGTCTTGATGAATATTGTATATTCCCGTCCTTCTTTCTCGCTGTCGTCGCTGCAGACATGGACGAATGCAGTACTTCCATGCGAGAGCTCCACTCAAAATTACTCCGGCCACAGACGAAACACCTGCACAAGCAATAAGAATAATAAAAGTAGAGACATTTATCGCTTTATTTTATTAGATGACCCGTGCTTACATTTACATTGCAAATTCAAACATTGAAAAATGTACATACCAATGATGGCAGGCATCATCATTGAAGCTAAGCTCGATTCATCATCTACGTTCATGGGTGGGCAGTTGGTGTAATTTGAAATGGCAGAAATAACGTCTCCGTCGAGTCTTTCAGGAAATTTCGTGCAGCACCGCGTGAGATTGTAAAGTTTTACAAAAACATTTTTTCCAGCCGTACATTCTCCACAACCATCATCATTGTCAAAACGGCAACCTAAGTAATGCAAATCCATTTTGAAATTTAAAATAATTGCCTAAAATTCAACTGCTTGCAGGCTTATTCTTTATTTTAACAATCATGTACTTTGCAGGAAAAAAATATTTTCAATAATTAGGTTGCTAAAAAATTAACGCTAAAAAATTAATAATCCGAATAATTTTACCTGTCTTTCCGTCCATTGCTCCAGTTCAGCAGTGATTATCCAACAAAATGAAAACTATGGTAGTTGTAAAACAGATTCACCAATGAAAAATAGAAAAGTCTAGCAAAAAATATTACAATATTATTTGAAGCATGTAAATTTTTATAAAATATTCTTCAGCTCTGAACTGGGAATCAAATCGTAGAGCAGCAAAAGTTAAGAGCAAAATATATTTAAAGCAACGATCCCTTGTCGTTTACAGTAAAATTTATTTATGACATTATTTCAATGCAACGAATGAAATTTCATTATATTCTTTGGCCAGGAAAAATAACTTGTGTATGGACGAGAAAAGTATAAACAATTTTAAGGACATCCCTAAAACGTGCATAATTACCGTTTTTGAACAAAGGATGGACAAGGTTCTCAAATACATGCGTTAATGATTCTTACAGAGATGAGTAATACGCACCAGCAAGATTTCTGCCGTTGTTAAATGCTTTTCCTTTATGAGATTCGGAGGAAGAATTGCTGGATTCGGAGGAGGAATTGCCGGATTTTTTTCTTGCAATTCTGCTTCCATTACAGCCGGATTGTCGGGATTATTATGTCCGCCTAACATTTGTGCTGCAGCTGCAAGCTCATCCTGAAGAAAGTCCTCTTGCTGATGGATTCCGTGGATCAAAACATTCGCTTGATGAACCGGTTCTGGCTGCAGCTGATGATGAAGGGCGCCAGGCTGTTCAACTGGCTGGGCGAGATTTGCATTAGGGACAGCAACCATTCCCAAGTTTTCCAGAAAATCATTGACAACTGAAAATATCAAAATAATTACAATATATTAAACTAGAACGTCCACTTTAAATAGCATTGTCCACTTAACGCGTACAATCACGTCTGTTTACTCAATGCGTCCACTCTATCGGTCCACTCTATGGGTCCACTCTATGGGTCCACCTCTGCCCACTCTTTCGGTCCACTCTATGAGTCCACTCACGTCTCTGTCCACTCTATCGGTCCACTCTATGAGTCCACTCACATCTCTGTCCACTCTATCGGTCCACTCACGTCTCTGTCCACTCTACCGGTCCACTCTATGGGTCCACTCACGTCTCTGTCTACTCATGCCCACTCAAGGCGTCCCAACAAAACAACGGTGTCAATAAATCAAAAATAAAACAACTTACTATTCCCTTGAAGTTGAGCATCCTGGGCGCCTCCACCATAAGCAAAAAATTCTTGAATAATTCGCCGAACAAAATCACGGCGCTGAAAGCCGACAATTGGAGGAGCATATTCTTCAAGCGGCGGAAATAAATGCTGGTGAGGCGGCTCTCCGTAACGATTTGGATGACGACGACGAAATCGATTGCGACACCAGCTCCAAAAATTCCGAATACTGGCCCGAAATCCATGGCGAAGGCAATAATACAAAATGCATCCAAGCGATGCAAAGGTAATTGAGCCAGCGAATGTGATTCCACCTTGAAAATTCACTTTATCAAAAATATGCAAAATATATAATAATTTAAAACACTTTGAATAAAGATTAATTTTAAAAATTTTACCTATTACATTCCAATCCAAATACGCTTCTGCTCGAATAATCGTATTGCGACATTGGGGGTCATCACAGTAGCCACCTCGACGTACATATCCCAAAACATCCTGTCCTAATTCGGCTCCTTCTCTTACGCAACGACTAGCACTTTGAAACAAAACGGCCCAGGAACAACCCAAGGCATTAATGCACTGACCACACCTGTGAATTTGTGCACATACTGAAAAAC
>JAQGAK010002211.1:0-22188 GCA_034696945.1 Lipothrix lubbocki
AAAATCCCAAGATAATCAAATATAAGTTCGGAGCACAAAGGGAAATGTGTGCAATGCACGAGAATCGGGGCGAGAGTGTCGATGGCGGCCAGAGCTCGACGAGATTCATCGAGAACGACGAATACGACCAATGAAATCTGGTCTGCCGCGCTTTTGATTGTTGTCGAAATAGGACCGTCGGGTGGCGGGAGATTGCCATGACGATTCGGAGAATCTGGCGATCTGACTATATGCACCTATATGACCCCGAAAGGATTTTACGCATATATACAATGATATATGCATTTTTATACATTAAAAACGGTTCGTACGTATAATATTGCTATCTTTATTCTTACGAGTTTAGTTGATGTTTTAACTACAGAGCATGAGTACAGGACAAAAATACAAACCTTATATTCACTGAACTACACAGAACGCATCTGTACTTACTGATCCGTTTGATATTTTAATAAATACATACATATATCGGCGTTATTCATCAGTTTTATTAATTCGAAAGTGACACTTTTTACAACATTTTATAATAAATGTTTATACCTACAACATTTTCAAAATGGCAAATAACCTGGCTGTTGTTTTGAACTATTTTGGGGAAACAAGGGCAACTTCAAGAGAATTTTTTTATAACTATAGGATCCGAGCGATGGAAATTTTTACGTCTCAATGGCCAGGTGTAAATAGGCACCCGGCGGCAGGTAAAATGAAAATCGCATTTGCTAAAGTGAATTCTATTGAAAAATATTGGATATATTTAGGTGTTTAATGTATTTTTATATTGATAGAAAAGACATTAAATAGCTCAGTCAAACGCTTGTTTTTGTCGGGTCTTTTTTTCTGGCTTTGTGATGAAGCATCTGTGGATGCAATTAGAAATGTTATACCACATTTCTGGACCGAAAATCCCCAAGATTTGTTGGATCACGAAGATCAAATTTTACAGGTAATTTACTGCTTTTATGGGAATCCTCTTATACGTATAGAGTTTTTATGCATATAACAATGTACAACATGTAGGTTTAAATTCATTCAATAAAAAATGAAAGGCAGAAGGTTACAAAAAATAATAAAGCGGTAACTGTTAATTAGGCCTGAATATAGTTTTGGGATATTAGGAAAAAGTAGGGAAAATCCGCCAAAACAGTGTCATAGATGAGATACGACCAAGCAAGTTTGTATCTCAAGAGTTCAAATTAAAATAGATAAGAACGGGCCGTAACCAAAAATAAATTCACACAAGCACAATAGGTTTAAATATAATAATAACAATAATTCGTTTAATATTTGAATAATTAATGACGGCACAAGTTGGACAACACTAAAGTGGGAAAATTCTAATAGAGGTAACTATACAGGAGAGATCTGGAGTGGTAAGAATGTTACGCCTGCAGAAGCTGAATAGGTAGAAATAAGTGACATCAATGCTGGGACTGGATATTGGAAACTTTTGCGGTAATAATGCACCTACACGCATGGAATTGAAAAAAAAATGTTTACATCGTAAGTGCCGGTTGAAAATACCAACTGGGCATGAACTTGGTTGAAATCTTTCTGTCAGAATGGTAACAATTTTGCTATAATAATTAGATCTGTGAGTTCATTCGAGTAAATTACAGAGTCAGGAAACAGACTACAATATGGAATATATAGGGATATATTTAAGAGCTTATACAAATTGGGAAAATCTTTAGAAATCGTGTTAAAGGGCACGAAAGAAACTGTTTCCCAACCAATTGGCTCGTTATTAATAAATTTGGAAATATTTAGCAAGATAATATGTCTAAGTTTTCGGATTGACGGCTTACCTAAAGTCATTTTACGATGACTTGGGCGGAGAACTGCCAGCAAATTTAAAATATTGTAGAGAAAAACTTGCCAATTTGCAAGTGGATTCATTTGTAATTATTGAGAGGGAATGAATTTGTCATACATATTTAAAGGTAATAAATCAACAAATTAATTTAACGAATAAAAAATTATTATTAATAGGCGGTAAATATAAAATAAAATTATAAACAAGAATAAAAGATTGAAATACAATTAGAAGAAAAAACAAGCATTGAAAGAAAAGTAATAAAGAATAAACAAAAGTAGTGCAGACTAAATAATTATGATTAATGATTAGATTTATACTATGTTTCAACTGGCCCTTTACAGAATCGTCAGCCATCTTACCCCCCTCCCCCCATTCAAAGGATTATTTTTACAGTAGTAGTAGTAGTAAACTTTATTAAGTCATATGCAAAAACATCCTATGGGAAAACAACTCCGCCTAATTCAAGCGATTTGACTTCGGCGTAGAATTGCCGGCCATGTATAAGAATACCTATAGCAGCCATGTAACGACTTTACCGTTTACCAAAAAACCATTTATCCTGTTCTAATACGTATAAACTCGTAATGTTTGCAAACCAACTTTCATAGCAAACAACATAAAATTTTAAAAAATCAATAATATTTTGAATTAGGAAACAAACGACAAAGGTGTAATAATCTTTATACTGACATTTTGATTTTTAGATCTCTGATTTAAGATTTGGGTTTACGAAGCGCCAAAGATCTGAGATAAATGCCGATTCATTAAATAATTTTATAAATTTTGAAGAATTTTCGAAATTCTGCAATAATTGATGTCATGTCGACGTTCGGATAACTTTTAACCGGACTGCCATATGTTAGTTTTGACTTCAGATTTGGGTTTCATGTTGTTTAAAAGTCTAGGATAAATTATAGACTGGTTCATTGTACAACTTTAGATATTTTGAAAAATATTCGACTTTCCTCAATAATAGCCGAATATTATGAAGTTCTGATGGATTTTGAACGGAGCGCCAGATAGTTGATTTCAGATTTGGGTTTCGGGTGGTCTAAAGGTAAGGTCTGAGATAAATCATAGGCTGGTTAATGTATTCATTTCAACGGTTACGTGAAAGATTATGGAAATTACTTTCTTTCGCGGAGCTTTCTGATACAACTTGTATCCTTTTGTCAGCGCACAATCAACAATGAAACTTAATTAGAGTTTAGCATTAGGTAAAAATTTAAAATTAAGAATTTCCAAATGAAAAATATTATGAGTATTTCAAAGTTTTATATTTAATCTTGGTGTTGATGTTAACCAGAGGGATGGAATGTTTATGCCGTCGTCGGCCTTTTATATTGTTAATTCCAAGGATTACAACGGCTTCCTTTAACTTCCGACGAAAGGTGTTATGTTTGTATAAAGGCATCTTTGCTTTTCATTCGATGTTATGATTACCGTTGTATTTCCATACATGTTTAGCTTAATCAGATTTTGTTGTATATCATAGCGTACAG
The DNA here is from genome assembly GCA_034696945.1 of Lipothrix lubbocki. NCBI lineage: Eukaryota > Metazoa > Arthropoda > Collembola > Symphypleona > Sminthuridae > Lipothrix > Lipothrix lubbocki. The sequence goes on from JAQGAK010002211.1 coordinate 3,319, forward strand.
TGATCTGAGTGTTTTCTGATTCGTTTGGGAAGGTCGCGGTTGGTTTCACCAATTTAAATATCATTGCATGTGTTACGCCTAATTCCGTACACGCCACCAATTTATGTTTTATTCTGTATGGCATTGGTAAGTCGGGAAACCTTCATTCCAGGAATATATGCAATTTGCCATGCATGATGAATTTGATTGGACATAGGACGCATGTACGATAGGATCAATCGTCCTTATGGTAGTCATGATTGAAAATGTTGTTAATTCCTGATATTCTAGATTCAATCAGTGCCTTTGGATAATTAATTTTTCCTAATGTCTGTCGGATGTTATTGATCTCATCGTTGAGGAATTTAGGGCTGCATATTTGGTGTGTTTTTCGGATTAACGTGTTCACTACACAAGTTTTGTCAGAGTTTTGGTGGTGTGACAGAAAGTTCAATTACCTATCGGTATGGGTTGGCTTGCGGTAAACCTTCGTTGAAATGGAGCCCTCCACATTGCAAACTATGACTTAAAGGAAGTTGAGAGTTTTCCAATTCATGCGTGAATTGGATTTGTGGGTGAAAGGAGTTAAGTTCTGATTTTATGGTCCCCTCCATTCCTTTCCTAATTTAACATAAGATGTTTATAAATCGTACCCAAATATACATCTTGTCTCGATGACCAGCTGTTTCTCCAATTTCTGCAGGTAGATATCCGAAATAATTCCTGAAAAAGGGTTTCCCATGGGGTTGCCATCAGTCTGTTCGTACAGATCTCCGGACAATCGAAAATATCTGCATTTCAAACAAACTTTCAGATGATCCATCGTCTTTTAGTGTCACGTTTATTATTTGTTGCCACCGCGAATTCTCTTGTAATCTTTTTTTAACAGCTTTCGTTGCTTCATTTGTTGGAGTGTTAGGATAAAGGCTGATGACGTCGTAGGATACCATAATTTCATTTGTACTTAATTTCATTGATTTAACTTTATCAACACACTGCAGAGTATTCTTTACAATGATTTGGTAGGAAACAGCTACAAAAACAAAATTTTGCTGTCGCATATTCCAAGCAAAATTTAGAATTTGATATCTGGCGCATTAAGGTTCCCGCTTTGTGTATCTTGGGCAGACCTTTCAGCCTAGGAGTAATTGTAGTTGATATTGTACAAGATATTGAAATTCTATATCTGAGATCTTTTTTTATTTCTTGAATTTGCTGTAGATCGCTATCAGCTCTTTTAAAACATCTGTAAAATAAAATACATCAAAAGGGCTCTTTAATATTTCAATAGCCTTGGAATTCGGTTTCTTTTGTTTCGGCTGCAATTCGTTTTTCTTCTGTTTTCTAAAAATCGAGGAAAACGAATCCTTTTGTTTGAAAACAAAAGAATTTCTTTTCCTTTGTTTGAAAACAAACTGATTCGTTGCAGCCGAAACAAAAGAAACCGAATTCTAAAGCTATTTATATGGACAACGAAATTCTGCCATGTATTTTAAACGGAATTAAGAAATGAACATTTTTGCATCTGAATTTTACAAAAAACCAGCGTTCATGCGTTCTTTTTTGGATTTTAGCTTGAAGCAATGTGTTCAAATTTGCCTCTTAACCCCCGATATATTGTTTTTGTATTTTGCATATATTTGTTTATATATATTATATTTGTTTTTTTGCATATATTTGTTTATATATATTATATTATTATTTTTTTGCATATATTTGTTTATATATATATTGTTATTTTTTTGCATATATGTGTTTATATACATTATATTTTTATTTTTTTGCATATATTTGTTTGTATAAGTATATATTTATATTATATATATGCAGGCTCTTGCTGCACACGGAACTGTTTATGAGGACCAAAATTGGCCAAACCTCCAGCTCCATCCCAAGTGGTTTGCATTCAAAGAAGATCTTCTCAATATAATCGCTGCAAATCCGCCTAATAATAATTGACAGGACAATATAGCACAGGACGGGTAGGCGGAGTTTAATTTCCTCGTCCCCAAAGTTGAAACATATTAAACTTTTTCGAAGGAGGCAAGTAAAATAATCTATTATAAAATGTTTAATCTGAAAAACTATATATAATTACAACAATAGCATAGTAAAATATATAATAACTAAATATTTTGTCAAATGATTAACCCGCGGTAATTTTAAATTATTCGTGTGTAAAGTTGTTTTAATTTTGATTAGTGAATAATTTGGACTTTAAATTCATGACGTACACCATATAAAAAGCTACGGAATCTGTAAATTGTTGCTTATATATCTATTGCATGTATTTAATCAATATTTAATTTAAAAAATCTAATAGAAATAACATTGTTTAGTTCGATATATCTGAAATTTAATATGAAGGTTCTAACTTCATAAAACAATTATGTTTAACAATTCTAAAAAATACATTTTTATTTCTAACTATATTTACTTACCTAACATTTATTTGATTGAATTATTTTGTTTTATTTCTAAAATAGAATAAACCAATTATACTTTTGTCTTTGTTCATGAAATGCCGCGGGAAACAAACACAAATTATGAGTAAGTTGCACATTAAAGTATAAATTTTAGTAGTTCATGTTAAATGTCTCTAGCGAATAAAGCAAAAGGGAAGTATGTGATAAACTATACATAGGAATTTTTAGAGATTAAGAGTTAAAGAACAATCTTCGGAGTCATGTTTATGTCATATGTTTTCTATCAACGTTAGTAATTAATGAACGTATGACCGAACTTTGAATGGCAAGAGAATGTTGGTGTGAGAGCGAGCGACAACTTGGATGGAGGGGCCAAAATCACAAAAATGGCAGGTAGGACTAAAGTTTGAGGGGGAAGCTTAAAAGTAGACAAGGTTGTAAGACATAAATGCATTAGGTTGGTTGGGGGAGTTGAATAAGGCGATGACGATACATTATGGGATAGGAGAAAGGGAATTCAGAGGAAATGCAGTTACAAGAAAATGAAATTCTCTTTAGCATGGGAGAAAAGTCGGGAAATAGGAAAAAGCTTTGTGACTAACCGGATATTTTCCAAGCTGTCAAACCCACTCTCATCATACCTCGGATATCTTTGAGAACGGTGTGGATGACGACGTTTACCTCGCGACAACCAGAGTACAAGCATGTAAGTCATGAAAAGCAAGGCAAGGAGACAGAATGGGACTGATAAAAAGAAGACCAACAGCTAAAACGTGTGTACACATAGCAAAGAAGATAGACTGAAGGACGGATGTGCTCATCGATTTTGGATTTCACCGGGTTTTTTATCTGTCACCCAGGAATTGTACACGATAATCTGATGGATAGGGCTGTGTGCGTGCGATACTTCCATTATAATATCTACTCCAGTACTGCCACTCATACCAATAATCCAGCCAAGGGGTAAACTCACTTTTAACTTCACCTTCAATTACCAGCTTTGTGCACCGCCACTCCGCTCCCCAACCACGTGACTGCTCCATCATTACCCACGATAGACTTCCAGCCCAATAGCCACACACTCTCGATAATTTTTTAGGAGTGTGAGTAAACTGTTTTATGGAGCAGCATCGGAATAATATGCAACATATATTCCATGTCAGAGCATCACATCTCATGTGGGTTTAGTGGAGTGTACGAGAGAATAATGGTTGGAGTTGCTGTGGAGTTTCCACGGCATAAAGATAATTTGTTACAACAAGACATGGAAAATGGTGCGAGTGTCTAGAAAGTACTTATTACTCGCGGAGAAATACAGCAAGAATGATTTGTTGGGTTGGCAGAGGGAAGTTGAAGTAAAATTAGAAATTTATACACTCTTCCCCATGGATTTATGCAAGTATAAGTAAAGTGTAAATTCCATAAATTCAACTTGTATCCTTGCTCTTTCTCCCCTTCCCTTTCCTTTCCTTTCTGAAAATTGTGAAAGCTCTGGAGCTGCTGATGATCAGTTGGGAAGAGAGAATTGGATATGGAGTCGAGGCATTGAACACAGTTGAGGAACCAGTTGGGACGGATAATGCTTGTCATATCCGGAGGGGCTACACTCCCGCTTTTATACACGCACAGCTCAAAGATGAGAATCCCATCCACAAACACACACAACAGTAAAATATTCCTCATGCTTCCTGTTTACGAATCAACATCATCAAACCCAACATCGAGTCACTTTCCACCAGTCTATTTCTGCCATTTCTTCATTCACACATAAGGATCAGCATTCCAGCAATCCCATAATTTACGACTTTATTGACGCTCTTCCCCCAAGTTCAACCATAACGTTAGCCACTTTCCCAACTAACAATTTTTCAAAACTAACAATTTCTATACACTTGACAAGTTAATCTCCGATTCTTGAAAAGGATAGAATGTAAATTTTCAAGTAAAACTGATTACGCAATTCCTGATTTCAAGTAATTGCATACTTGAAATCAGTACTTAAAATGTGGAATCAGGAGAATTTCAGCGCATTGAAGCCAAAATTGAAGCGGTGGTTGGAATTAAACGTTGAATTACCAATGACTGGGATAAACCCTTAAAATTTTGATTATTGGCGGAGTTCATTCCTACGTGATGGGAAAATGATTAAACGGCTGGACAAATTACATAGCCAAAACCACGGAATGTGGTGGTACTTAAATTAAAGCAGAGCAGGTATTATGCGGAATGCGTACGAGATACTGAGAATTAACCCCAAGACTCCGTGGTCAATTTACAAAACCATAGAGCATTAATTACTGCCCACTTGTGAGTGAGGTAGTTTTAATAAAGAGTGAAGCGTTGGGAATAAGTGCGAGCATGATTGGCAAATAAAATCCGTTGGAGTCTAATAAGGAAAAAGAGTAGGTAGGAGAGTATAGATATAGTTTAATGGATGTGAAGGGAGCGGGAGCAAGGAGCGATATGCCTATTATTTAGTAATTTTCATGCTTCAATTAGCTTCCGATTCGATAAAAGTCATTGAGATAATGATGGGGAGGGGGTTGAATTATTAGTGCCTGTAAAACATTAACCTAATCTGTATATCATTTTATTTGATGTCATTGTGGGAGCACGCGAGCGGCAGATATGGCTCCGGCATTGGCTCTCCATCCACTCAGATCAACTGTCACACTTTCCCTTCAATCCAACTTCTTCACAACTCCAAATCCAAATTGCGGACTCACTCCTGCACTAATTAACTATACGGAGTAGAGTAAGCATAAATTTGGAGTACCGCTGTAGGCTTTTGGAAGTAAAATAAATGGTTAGACAACCTGTCAAAAAGTAGCGAGTACCCCGAAATCCAATGAAGTTCCTATGAGAGGGAGTATCGTATGAAGATATGCAGTGCGGCAAACTTTAAATACATGGTTCGGAAACAAATTATGGCCAAATAATTCATAGCGAAGGTAATTCCAAACTTTGAAGAACCAGACAGTTGTAATGTACGATGAAATCGAGTCTAAAGCAAATAGAATGTAGCTGGAATAAATCGAGTTGTAGGGTAGGGAAGGAACGAAATAATGTTAGCTGATCTTTTCTGGTGGACTGTGAGCTTTGAATAAGACCCTGAGTTTTGAATAGAGGAGAATTTGGGAAACGAGTGGCGTCTACGGAGCGGATCGCATCGGAAAAGGAAACAAGGAGTATGAACTATCGGAGAATAAAATTTGCTGCTTAGAATCCTGCCATATGTGCTCTCAGTCCATGTACAATTACCATCATCATTTTTGCCCCAATGATAATTCAGGCATGAAATAATGACTGCCCTGAAAATGAGCTATTCTCTCAAGAAATAAAGTTTCACTGTCATGGTTAGTTGAGTGAGTTAAAACTTGCAACTCTAATGTTCTACAGTCTGAGAACTCAAAAGTCTGATCGGGAGGAGACTGATTTTAAGGAAGTTCTGTGTGTTCTTCGAAGAATCGCAAGTTACAATTTCTCTGGATTTGCTGTTGGTTGCTGTGAATATGAATGGGATGTAAGAGAATTTTGATAGGGAATGTAAGGGTATTTTGATATGAAATGTAAGGGAATTTTGATAGGGAAGAGCTGAAGTTAGGAGGTAAGATGGCTCATTGGGACTTGCATGTGGCCGTAAGTCATAACGAAACTAAGTTTTAGCTGAAGCTGAGGATCCAAGTCCGGGATGGCAAACCCGTAAATTCATGGGCTAATGGAGCATGTGATACCTCATCCCCCGCCGTTGCTTTGTTATCTAGCTGGATCATCTCTAATCTCTATTGACTCCTTTGCCTAGATTTACTGCGGACATTTATCAATACATATTATACTCCTGGTCTCATGAATCAAGTCTGATAACTAGACGAGTCAATGCCTTCATGCTTCGTGTGCTCCCGTCCCCATTTGTTATTTCTCCCATCCCACCTAGAACGCAGTTCTCCCAGTCTCTCCCAACCCCAACATTTCATCAACAGTTTGCCAAAAGCTCCCTCATTTATTATATTACTACCCTCCGTATTTATTTCGTCATACACATAATTGGACACCCTCCATCTCTACCAACATCTTCTTCCTTCATCAGCTGCTCCGGAATTATTTCCATTCTTAGTGTTTCTGATTTCTCTAGCAATCAATTGTGGTAATAATTACTTCTTTTTTATATAACCCACCATTTTGTTTCTAGACAATAGTAAAATAATTGTACAAATTGCTTCTTGTTAGACAAGTTTCTGTGGATTAATAGGTAAAAAATTTAGGTTATCTGTACAGGTTAATGGAAATGGTGGGGCAATTAAAACTTGATGAACTTATGATGATAACTGCGATGCAAATAAAAGCGTTAACTAAGGGAAGCGGGAGATGGTGGAAGAAAAGGAAAAATCGGTGTTTCGCTGTTTATCATTGTATGCATGACAGATGATGAGAGTGATGATATAGGTAGAGATGTAAAGATAGATAGATACATGTAGATGGAATGGAGGGAAACTGGGAAGCATGGGAAAGCTATGGAATAGAGGTTGAAACATGTGTTTTGGTGGTGATATGACACGAGTTGAGAAGCTTGTCCAATGAATGTCATCATCTCACACGGGGGTTAGCATGTATCCATAAGGATGATTCACGATTTGAGGCAAATATCAAATGTCTCATAGGCTCTTATCAGATGCCCTTCATTTTCCACAAAATTTCTTCTACACAATACACTTGTCAGATATTTCTCACTTCGAACTCCTTCTCTCACAGTACACCCGGCGCTCGCACCAGTCATAGTTCAGCCTCTATTTCCTCTAAACGATCACTCCCTGCTACAGCTTCACATCGAACATCATGGAATCTCGTCATCTCGTCGACTTTGCCAGTGACTTGTGAGAAATTCACAGCCACACAAGTTTACCAAAACGCATTTTGTGGCACCTCGCACATAGCACAATACTTTGGTGGAATTTTTATTTAACACAATAACCAACAAGCTACATGAACCGCAGTTTTTCAACTGCAATTTACCCATTTGTAGTTCGCGACATAAAAATATGACATGAGGATGTGCATAAGGGAAGCCCGAAGATGTAGGGATATAAAGTCAACTGCTGCATACAAGAGACAGGGAGAACTGGAAAGAAGATTGCTTGTACAGTCGTGGATCGTGGAGACTACGTACAACACGGTTGGTGACTTACTGGCATAGGAGGAGAAGCGAAGGGAAAAGGATGGGAGAACATATAAACGGAGACGTTTATGGGAAGAGTTGAAAGAAGACTGACTGCAGAACGACATACTTTGTCGCTGTGAGGAATGTAAGCTATAGAAAATTCAATATTGGCGTCGGCTTTTTGCCAACAATATTCAAAATATATTATCATTCGCATTTTCAGCCTGGCACATCATGGAGAAGAATCACACACACAGCAGCACGGAGCACGGAGAATCACATAGATACACAACATGGAGAATCACATCCACAACATACAGAATCTAACACAACATGTAGAATTCAAGCCTCAAAGAGTCGTTCAGTACAGCGTCAGAGTAGGACGACATTTCTGTTGCACGGCAAAATGAACGACTGGCGTAAGCGGGTATTTATGTAAACCTTTTATATCTCCGTTTATTCTCTTTCCTGCCTCAATGACTTCTCTCTCTCTCTCTGTATTTCTTTCCCTGCACTGATTCCATGCATTTCCCAAGCTTCCCAGTTTCAAAGTTCCTATGGGTTAGGATAGTAGTAGTAAATCCAGACCTGAGGTAAACTTCGTGGTTGACACACCACACACACGTGGACAATGTACGTGTGAAACTGTAAAAGCGAGGGCTGGAGAGAGTTGCAAGCGAGACCAAAGTGGTCATTGTGCCAACATCGCATATAGATTTTCAATGCAAATCAAACTCAAGAGAAAATTTTAACCAGCAAAATGAACAAGATGAGAGACGATCACTGGGGCCAAATACTTTTTATATCTTTCATTATTAGAATCATAACTATATGCTGCATATATGAAATATTCTCATATATGTACATGTGTCTTTCTGCATAATAATAGAAGTACAGCCGCCGAATTCGGGCTTAAAGACAGAAACGTTCATGCAGATGCAATCCTTCTTCCTTCACACAACTCCCATCCTCGATATTATTATATTTACATTTACTCACTCCATTTGCAAACAATGAAGTTTGTTTTGTTCTTCCCACTTGAATCAAGGGATTACATCTGCACAACTTTACCTCATAAATCTGGCTCCAGCTCAGATTCACTCCCGAATTTCCATGCTCCACTCTTCTCCCGTATACAATTAAATGCCTGAATTTCCCACGAAAGGATTGGAGTGGGTGTTGTGCAAAAAGCAATACATACAAAATTCAGGTGGCGTAGCCCTGCAAAATATTTTCAATTTCTGAACTGACCAGCATTCTTCCTGTGTAAGCGCGTTAGTTTTAAACGTGACTTAGTTTAGGCTAAAAAGACGTATAATCAGATGGGATAAATCTTTGAATACTCTTGGAGCAAACAGCTAAATGAACTTTATTTATATTTTAGCTATATTTGTACATGGTTTGGTGGTTAAAAACGAGTATTAATTCCGTGCGCAGAGTCAACCCAAACAAAATGATTGTAGCAGAATTGTTTGCTGTTAAGAATATTGGATTGGGAAGTGGATGAACAGCTACTTTATTACGCAGAGACCCGCCACAACAAAAGGTTGGAGAAATCAAAGCCAGGACTATTTACACTCGAGTAGATCAAAGAACTTGGGATGTTGTTAATGGAGCTTGCATGCAGAGATCATCAAGGGACTATAAATAATAAACAACAAATAAGAATTAAATATAAGTTTTGCACAAACGTGGTTTTGGCGCAGAGAATTCGCCTGAGCAGCATTAGTCACTTAGGGTAAAACGCTTTGGTTTGCTCGGAGTGTACGGTAACCATGGAAGTCCTGATCAAGGAAAATGCGGGTTTACTCCAAAGGGCAATGAGGCAAGCTTTGTTGACACTCAAATCTTATTAAAGTCACAGCCTAGCTAAAAGTGCATCATTTACTGAAGCTTTGCATACAGAGAGGAAACAAACAACTGCTCGAATCCAAGTACAGTTTTCTTTTACAAATTCACTCGAACAGCAGCGAGGAACTCATCACTTTGTCAAAAGGAAATAAGTTTTAATAAAGCAGCGTGCTATTAACAAATTGGATGTGCCTTCTACTACGAGTAAATTCATCCAGCAAATCTTACAACACCTAACTAAATCCAAGTATTTCAACAACAACAAACTTCAGAGAAATCTTGTATTATTTTGCATACCTTTACATACCCACTGTTGGTTCTTTATTCAAGCTCGAAGGCTGGCCTGTTTTATGTTTACAATTTACGTCTTCCAAATATGTACAAGTATATTGCATGTTACACAAAAAATGCTTTGCTCAAGTAATGTTCCTTAAAGATGTGAACGTATAAGATTTGTCAGGGTTTTCACCTCTGAAATGAGAACACCCTTGATTTTAACATTTTTATTAAATTTTAACCTTTTATTCAACAAGTCTCAAAACAGCAATACAGCATTAACCTAATTAATACCAACGCTTTACCATAGTAATTAGCAGTTTGTAGGGTGTAAAACATACCCCATCTTGCATATACTATACTTGTCTTATAAGCTGAGTTACTCAGTCAAGCTCGCGTATGAATTCCTACTAGTACTCTTGTCAACTCAACCACTTACGTCAACTCATCATACGATTGTCAACTTCCAATCGTGTTGAAGATATCAAATTAATGATAGTTCTGTTGAAGAGCGGAGTGTGATGTGTGATGATCAGACGGTGAAGTCAATGATGGGGAAAATGAATGCAAATTTACTAGTAGCCCGTGATAATGAGCTTTAATGAAACTCCTTAACAACCCACAACAAATATGAATTTAATTCGTTAAATGGACTACGTAGGAATAAATTGAAAAATCTTCTGCACAAGTCATCAACCTTTGAAAGATCTATTATGTATCGTATAGTAGATGTGGCGTACATTCATTTCTTTAGACTGAGGAAATGCAGAGTTGTGCATGTAATTAAAATATTTAGCAACACTAATTGCGGTGGTCCATGTACTTGAAAAGTTGGAGATTGAGAGTCTGTTGTGATCAGATAATGCAAGGGAGATTAGTAGGTGGAAGATTGTGTGGGAAAGACTCCGGTCTGGAGGTTCGGGAGAGAGGGTGGGGAAGAGCAATTAAGGGAGCGTATTTACCATCTTGGGAAACAATGTGACGGGGACATTAAATGGGGATTGTAATGGAAAATAAAATGCACCCTTTCTACTGATTGTCGGCGTGTGAGTTTTAACTGCCTCCGGTTTTCTTTCGGCAGGAAAGAAAGGATCCACAAAGCTTATGCCTCATGGGTCGACAAGCATATAAGCGGCGGCATTCATGAGCTTTTTTGACGGAAGTAACACAAGATTTTCATACGCACACACACACACAACATCTCTTTGCCCAACATGGATTTCTACATTCCATTCGTTCGCTCAGAACGAGGACTTTATTGTGGAAATTCGTGGAAGTCAAGAGTGAAACTTACGGGGTGGAGTGGAGATATGCTGGGCCGGATCAAGGCAAAGAAAGGACAATGAGAGAAAATCCGGAGCTGTGTAGAGCTGTACCATCGGCTTTCCATATTGCTGTCAGGAGTTATGCAAAGGAACAGATAGAGACATGTAAGAGGGAAAGAAAAAGTGAGCAAAAGGAAAAGGTTTATCGCGAGGAGTTAAACCAACAGGCATTTGATTGTCGGTCCTCTCTTCTACACTATTTCAGCTGAGTTGCGCCGTTCCTTGCTCCTTTCATGTACTCCACTCTTTCCCAAACCACGCAACTTGTACTCACTTCGGATGGGAAGGAGCACGGACAAGCTTTTGCTCTGCTCATATAACGGACGACCCGGGTCTTTCTTCATTTAAGTCTCAAAGTGACTCTCCTCGCAGAAAGGCTCTCACTCCTGTCGATCCCCAACTCCTCCGAACATGTTCTCGTTCCTCGCTCTGCTCCACTCACTTCAAAATACTCATCCCACGTTTCATAATACTTGAGAACTTTGAAGAACATTGGCTGAAGACAGTTTAACTACAATCTCCTGATATTCCACAACTACTCACTTATTCCGCGGTTTACACTTTGCCCCGGGTAATACCCGCTTCACCTTTCCAGTGGTGAAAATATAAAAAGTGGAGTAAACCTCATTGGAGTGAGGCGAAGTTTGAGGGAAGAGCAAAGACTGAAAAGTTGTTGGAGACTTGAAGAAAGTGGTGCATAATATTACAATCATTGGACGTGTAGCATCTTATCTTGTCCCTAGTTTACATACGCGTTGTCAAGTGAGCCCCGATTTCAGGCCGAAGAAGTGAGACTGTAGTGTATCGCTGTAAGGATCTAAATCCGAAAGACACTCGTGAGAGTGGGAGAACATTGGAGACTCCAAGTTGTGGGTTGCCTTTTTGACTCGAGTAGCTAATCTGGACTATTCATTATACGTTCTATGCAAACGTAAAAGTTGCTCGGAATACTTAATGCTATAGCGCGATTAAAAGTTTCCAAAGTCCGTGCAAGTAAATTGAATGGCGTTTCCTTCTGTACAGTGAAACTCAACGGCTTTATCACTCACTAAGTATACATACGTAGAAGATTTTGAGGCTTGTTCAACAATCGTTTTTCCTCACTTGTGGAGTTCTGCATGGTTGCCCTATCACTTCGCATAGGATTCTCACGATCAGAGAAGAAGTAGCACGCACTGTCGTTCACATTTGATCTTTCCGCCAAATAGTTTGCAAACGTCAAACACTACGATGGACAGATTTTTTAGCAGTTCTCTACCTGGCAGTCTGACTTTTTGTCCGTGCACTCAATGTAACTTGAGCCATCAGAGCAACTCCGGGTCAGACTTTACAACTTCCCGGACAAGGGAAAGGAACGAAGATCTGGCGTATCCACCTGTCTCCATTAGACCCACTTCTACGATTAGGATTTAAGTGCTACTCACAGTTGTCTTGTGCTTCGACAGCATTTTCTCCATCCCAACGGAATTTCACTTGTGTTGACAAAAAACGATGATGGACAGTGGAAATCTTCACTCATGAACCCAGAAGACAACATGACAACTAAGCTTTTTCTTCTTTTTGCCTTCCTGGCACAGTTCGGTAAGCGAAGTCTTCTTGTTTCTAGTCCATACTTATATCTATCTAGGCTAACTTAATTTAACACATTTGGACACTCAAATATTTTTATTATCACAATCGTAAAACTCTAGAAACTAAGCTAAAAGTTTGGCCTTGAACATGTTACATGGTTTGAGATAAGGAATCAACTCTTGAGATTCCGTCTTTTTACACAATCTTTACTCTTCCTGAGTGTCACAAAATTAATTGGCAGGGATTTATTAAATAAGATAAATATTGCCGGTGAAGGTTCTTAAAGTGCCAATTTTTGTGTTAGAGGGATACGAATTAGCACTTTTGGATCCTTCGCAGACAATATTTTGAGAATATCCAAATCAGATTTGTAATTGAGAATATCTGTAAAGTTCAATTTCCTAATATTTTCACATTCCAAGACATTTCCTTGCTAATTGACAAAATCCGGCTAATTTTTGCACCAAGCGGTGTTTTCGTGGGTTGTTACCATGACGAGATTCCCCTAATGCTCTGGAACTGGGCGGGAACGGTGGGAAATTTGAAAAAATGCCAGAATTTTTTGTGAGTACACATCGTTATATAAGAGAAATATGCCTGCTGAGAATTTTTCCTTGTCAAGTTCATTGAGTGATGACTGACAAAATATCAACAAAGAGTATAAGTATTAAAGTCAGACTGACGTCGACAAGGTTTGCAAATCGCTGGCCGCGTAAGAACTAAACTAAAGTTTAAACGGTTACGACTGGTGGAAAATGTTGAAGTGAAAAGTTGATTAAGTAGTGTTTGCATTTGGAGTGCCGTCGTCGTCGTCGTCGTTCATGATTCAAGGGAATGGAAGGGAAGGCCAAAGGCAAGGCGTGATGTTTGGGAGGGAAAGCAGGGAAGAATCGGCGGAGTAGCTGGATCCTTTGTGTACATAACAAATTCAATTTCAGTTTATGTATAATATAGTACATGGAAGAGTGTCAATAACTTTTTGTCAACTCCTGCGAGAATTATTAAAAGCACTCCCCACACATGTATTGCATAACACAACTCAACATAAAATTTCACTTACGTACTCCACATTCTCTCCCAACCAAAGAGTGAAGTCCACCCGATCATCCTGCATTTCACATGCACACAAAAGGAATAACAAATCAAGTGTAAATATTTCAACATTCAGCATATACACATCCCATTACATTCAGCAGCTCATACAAAAAGTTTAACACAAAACCACGTTGAGATTCCATGAGTTTTGAAGAATCAAATGAATAATGGTGTTGTGGTCAGGGCGTGGAAAAGTTAAGGAATCTTTCGGACGGAGAAGCGTCGTAACATTTGATTTCAAGGGAGAATAAGTAACTTGGCTGCTTGGGGATTAGAACAATGCCAGAAATAGAGGGGAAATTGAGCTCAGAGCGGACCAAGAACAACAACTGTCCGTTGGACTTTGCAAAAAAACTGGACAAAAAGACCGCAATATTAGGACTCAACAAAACTTTTACATTACATTGTTTTTTTCCCAGAAATAATACGACAAAAATAAGCGTCCAAGCCTTTTTGTCTGTCCATCTGCCTCCTCTTGAAAGAAGTGGAGGAAACAGGAAAAAGAGGACTTCTTTGCGCTTTGAGCCAATTTATTTTGAAGGATACAATTTCCTGAAAAACAAGGGAAGTGAAAAAGTTGTAGGAGTCTCTTAGTTGAAATCAAGGGAAAAGGACTTTTTCAAGTCAACTTCTTGTCCCACACACTTTCGTCCACACACACAATCTCCGACTCTTCGTCTTTGTCCATTTTCAAGAAGCTTTCAAGGACTCGAGACGTTCCTTATCCCAAACACAATTACATTATGCACCTTCATCCACTCTCACTTCCTCTCTTCCCACACTTCCACACACTCCACAAAGACACGTCTCATCTCAAATCTACAACTCTCGGCCACTCTTGACACAATTTTTCGGACACACTTTTCCCCCTAACAAATTTGCTCTTAAATCAACAACGCATTTCAGCGAGATCAGGGAATGAGATTGTCGGGAATAAAATTGTCAACTTTTTTTAAAACAAAATTCCTTTACTATTCTTCATTCATTTTTTTAAATTTTTTTTATTCACTTAAATAAAATAACTTCTGTACCAAAAGAAGCTATAATTCACCTTGCCCTAATCCCCAAATTGAGGCGAGACTAAATGAAATTCTCCTCCATGTCCATGCTCCCTTCCCTTCAAAAGCCAGTGTTTTTTTGCTGAAAAAACTTGGTCGTCATGCTAAAGGACAGTTTGGGCTCGGAGTAAACGCAATGGGAATACACAGCTGGAGGGAATTGCAAATAGTAAAAAAGCAAAATAAAAATATTCTTCAGCTTTACTGCAGCTTATATTGCATACATTGAGGTCTGAGCGGGAGTAATTAAGTATTGCTCAAATGGATGACAACGTCCATAAAGTCAACACATAAAGAAGGGAAAGAATGGGCAAATGAAATTCACCGCCCATTACAAAAGTATTCCGTCACTTTCACTTCCGAACGAGCTTGCTTTTCGCGGCTAAAAAACTCTTTACGCCGCATTGAGTCTTCCCACATTATGTAGATTACAATATTTTTCTCTCCCAAGCCAAAACATTCACATAGTGGAAACCCTATGGCGCACATTTTGGCACATTCCAAATACCTATAGTAATAAGTTGTGGTTTTAAAAATTTTATATGTGGAGTAATGGGGCTAGTAAGAAACGAATGTGTAATAAAATTTAAAAGACCAAATGACGTCGTACACCATGTATAATAAAGGTCTGTAAAAAGATTCGTGAGGAATTGAATTGAGGGACGGGGAAATGAGAATATATTTTTAATAACAAAACCAAGACTCATTCAGTGTTTTACTTGGAGAACGGGGGAAATGAGCCAATCCAATGCATTTCACTTGTTCTTGGCTTTTGACAGAGAAAATAGAAAAAATTCTATTACAGATTGTAGAACCAGGGAACGGCGTCTTGCACTCGAAAGACTTTTAAATCTTGTTTGTTTTGGTGAATGTCGCCTCCAATCGATCTGTAAACAAGCGACGGCCTTATGGTTGAACTTCGTATATCTGTAACATCCCAACCCCAAACCAGACTTGTATTCCTACCTACATATAGAATATTGTTGAAACATTTCCATCTCCATCTTTCTTTCACTTCGACTTTTATGTTATCTCGGGTGGTAATTGTTTTTTTGTAGTCTACTGATAGAATCATGTCTTCAAAAACAACATTCTCCCGACCTTCAACCTTCCTCTCATTCCCTCACTTCCCCTCCGTCGTCTTCAATTTTGATAGCTTCGGGAAAATTAGAAGGTATAAAAATCTTGGGGTTTAGGCAACTCCGTCGTCTGCTTTGCTTACATTCGGAAAATCTTATTTTTTTCCACCAAAATCCTCAACGTGTGTATAAGTATTTACGCCTTTCAACAAACCCCTAAATTTAGCTAGCACGTAATTGCTTAGACATGTAAAAAATGTGCTTGAAAAAAGAGTGAAATAATTTCAAATTGCTAAAAAAGCTGCTGCTTGATGCAAAAAATACAAATTTCAGGCTAGGAACACTAGCAAGTGTCAAGAATATTTATACTTTTTACTTGGGAAATTTCATTGTGAAATTAGTTTTTTAATTTGCAGATTTTAGAATAAAATAATTAAAAAACCTGGAACTTAAACAATATGTTATAAATAATCGCATTGTATTGAATATAAGGCTCAGGGTACACAAAAGTTATGAAAACTTGACTGGATTTAGTATTTAAGCATATGTATTTTAGTGGATTTTGTGTGTTTTTGCAGCCCTCGTAATCGGATTAAAGCTGCAGAACGTCAGTATTCCCCAATATGCTTGGAAGGACGGCTCAGCGAACCTTGGCTGTGACTTTGACCTGGAGGAAGATAAGCTTCTGGTCCTTAAATGGTACAAGGATGATCAGGAGTTCTTCAGGTACAATCCGACGGTCAAGCAACCAATTATGACATTCCCTATTGACGGAGTCTACGTTGACGTAAGTTCTTTTTCCCCTTGCATTTATTCCTCTCGTAATCAGAGGGAGAAATTATTAATAATTTATTTTTATTATTAAATTATTTTTAATTAAATTAAATTTCATTTAAACCACCACATGTTATTGCAAGGAATAACAACAAGAGCAGCAACATTTATTAATTTAACCCAGCCAATTACATTTTAATTTGAGAGAGCAAATTAGTTCTACATTATTTTTTAATTTGTTTCACCACTCGTTCGGGATTCCTTGGGGGCGCTGGTAATAAATTGTTTATTTGGATGAGAAGCGAAAGGAATGTCAGGTCCAATTTGGTTTAAAGTGAAGGCTGGGTAGTTTGTAATTAATGCATTCATGAATGATACGTGACATGACACAAAGCAAGTCGGAAATAATTAAGCAGTAGGAAAATTGTTGGGAAACTCTTCCAGCTTGCCACATTTAATATCCGATTACTTACTTATTCCGAAAGACCAAAAACGCTTCATGCCGCTCGGTGCGGGAGTCAAGGATTAACCACCGCAAACATTAACATACGCAACCATATGTACATTCACGCTGTAAATGAAATCTATTTTTGTATGAATACTCACTTACTGTATATGCACTTCATCGTCTTGTATTAGAATATTTACACAGAGCTCCAGAACTTTCTAATCCTGGGTGGTGTTTATTAAAGACGAACGTTTGATCTTTCCTCTCTTTTGCTTCACCATTTCCAAGTCGATCTCGATTATTTTATTGCGACTGTTGTCGTTTTTTGCTAGGTGACACCATCCTTTTGTCACTGTCTCTCTTAATTACACCGCGGTGTGCGTAGGTTTCAGGTTTCATTAATTATAATGTTTGCGGCAACAGAGTTATCTATTTTTATCTTTTATTTCTATTCTACCACCCTGTGAAGCTTTCAACTTAACATTAGATTACTTCACCCATGATAAATTCACCTATAATAAATTCACCATTCGCATTATTATAATATCTTGATTCTTGATTTTATATGTCATTTGCATTTTTGCTCGATCAGTTTGTCTAATAAAACAATATTAATTAACATTGAAATATACAAGCCGTTAATTATCTCTTTCAGGTAAGCAAATCTACATTGAATCATTTAGTACTGAAGAATGTCACGCTTAACACGGAAGGATTCTTTAAATGTGAAGTTTCTGCTGACCGTCCAACCTTTAAAACCTTATCAAGGCATTTACAGATGATTGTTATAGGTAAGATTATTACTATTTCTATCTTTTAAATATAACATTTTAATCATTTAAAATTGATGATAATTTATAAATAGATTTTTCAGAAGTATGGTTAAGTGTGGGATAAATATAAAAGAAGGTACCATTTGCATACAGATAGTGAGATAATTCTAATGAAAAATACAAATAATGTAGATAAATAATATTATTTCTAGTTGAGATTAGCTCAGTCTTAATCTTTGGAATGGAGAAGTGAGGATGTTGGCCATGTTCTCATATGTATAGCCAGATGCTTAATTAGATAGGGATAAGCGCGCGTCTGACGATATTTACTCTCGTGTTGTAATGCATGGCTGAGTAATTTACTGCAAGCCGCTCTCCCACTTGGGAAGAACAAGAGAGTGCAGCGATAGCGATGAATTGAGCCATGTCTGTAAAAACAAGGGTTTGGAGACAGCGTGACGAAATAGCGTGTTGACACTTAGAATTTCCTGTTGGCGAAAATCCTTCCTCAGCTTTCCTGTCAACGAGCGTCAATATGGCAGGGTTTCCATAAATAACATTTGTATATTTCGAGGATACATTGATGGAATTTAGAGGATTCTGAGGTCCATTAATGAGTGCAGCTCTTTAATGTCTTTAACTCCCCCAATTTATGGCCAGAAAATGATACTCACACAAACTCCAGAGGCAAAAAATCATCCGTGCTATTATGCCAACTGTCTGTATATATAGTATGTGGATAGAAGTAAACTGGCAAGCAGACATACAGGACGCAAAAAAAATTCGCTCCAAAGGATACACACATAACTCGAAAACTAGTAACAGTACGAAAGTGATTCTTACACGTGAAAATCAGCATAAAAAAAGGCTGTTATTGCAGATAAGTAATAATAACAAATTAATTTGAAGTTAGTGAAATTTTGATCAAAAGTGTTTTCAAAAATTAGAAGTGAACACAAATTACTGAAAAAGTACGGTGATTAGTGCGTGAGGGTGACCTTGTCGACCGATAGCTCCAGTGGAAGACGAAATAGAACAAAGGCAGCCCAACGCACACAA
>JAQGAK010002212.1:0-22177 GCA_034696945.1 Lipothrix lubbocki
CAGGGAAAGGTATAGTGGTAGAACAACAAATATTTGATTATTTTATCTGATGGCAGTAATATTCAGAAATATACGAATACGAAGTGTTTTATGTTAGACTTGACATATGGAAGCGCTGACATTAGGAATATGTACATAATGTAAAACTTGTGGGGGCAGACAGCCTCAAAGTTTCCAACTTACCACATCCAAATATATGCATTTTGCAAAATGCAGTTGTTTAACCACGTTTGGTTGAAAATTCAATAACAAAATAATTAAGTTTTATAGTAATTAACAAAATCTGTAGCTATTTATTTGTGAATTAAAATTACGCGCTCATACAATTTACTATTGCAATTATTTACTGATCATAATCTGTCGGATGTTAAATGATTTGCTCCTTTTCCTCAAAGCTTTTATGTGTTTTTGGCTTCAGCAACATCATGATCTTAACTCACCTTCAATTTAAAAACTCGTTACAAAGTACGAGGCACGTATACATACCTATGTAGGTTTCTATTGAGAGATATGTAGCGTCGTTTAGGGACGTTTTGATACGATTCTATAAGTAGATTCGTGTATGCATTTATAGGTCATGTAAATGGCATTGCATGTTATTTGTAATACATAATAATAGCTTTCTTTCATTCTAAATCTGTTATCATTAATTACATCGGAATTTCTCCGTTGCATTCTCTAATATAATGTACAACTTAAACTGATTTTAATCAGTTAATTTCCATTATATTTATACATGAAATCCGTATATATTGGTACACCATTTTATTTAAACTCCTAGATCGCATTTCAGTTTCGGGCACAACAGTATCAAGACAGATTGGTGCTTCACAAGGGGTTTATAAAAAATGTCTAATATTCAACCTACTTTCAAATTGAATCTCCTCTTCATCACACTTGCGATTGTTTTCTTGCAATCTTTCACCAAGTGTGAGATATCAACCTGGAAGTGGAAGAATTCAAAACTGTATTCCATGTTACTTGAAGGAAAACTTAAACTTCCATATTACACTCAACCATACACATCAACATCAAGACCATCATCTATTTACTTTCCACCATCTGGACCAGGAGCAGGGACTGGTTCATCTTGGCCTTCCTTTCCAAATAACTACCCATCCAGGAATCTAACAACATCTTCATCTTCCGGAATCTTACCTCCAAAATTTTCACCGAGTCGTCCTGACCATTCAAATTTTGATGACGCGGCAGTAAGAAATGAGACTACAAGTTCAATGTTCTTCATGCCCCCTTCTAACTTCAGTGGAACTGCGTCGAATATTCCACCACCGGGGCCATTACAAGAACCCTCGAACGGTCCGGGTAGTGCACATAATCCGACAAATTTAGGATCGGGAAACACTCCTACTGGTAAACCTTCTATTGTGATTGTGAACTATCTACCTGGAAGTTCAAATAATTCGGAAGCAGAAAATGAAGACTCAGAAACTTCTATGAAGGTTGATCCAGGTACAATGAAAAGAATTGCTTTTTGGCTAAAATCTTCTTTTCAATTTTAAAATAGTTCATATCCGTGCCTTTAATGCTAACTTGCATTGTACTAGATATTGTTGAACTTTCAGGAAAATTGTCAATCCCACCAAAATTTCTTCCATCGGCAAGTATACCTGGACCTTCTTTAAAACCAGAGTCACCGCCAGCGTTGCTACCTCCAAAATTCGAACCCCCAAGAAACTTGACGATGGGAAAGGAAACACCAACTAATTTAAAGCAAGTATCTGATTCAGGAATCATTGCTGGGACAACTGAGACTGAAAATGTTGAAGTGGCTGGAAACGCGACCGTTACTTGTACAAGCACAAAAGTAGGTAGCAAGCAAGTTATTGAGTGCGTTCATACATAACTATAAATGGCAATATCTATGGACGGTATTGTTTATTTGTATTGATTGTACTTTTTGGGTTGAATAAATCCGTAAATAATTTGAAATATCCACTTTATCGTTTATAAAACGCTGATTAATTACATATTTTCATATAATTATTATAGGCACAAAATCTCAAATTTGATTTTTCCTACATTTGGAAAATAGAGGGATTCTTTGATTACGCCAAAGCATCTGAAAAATTCAAGGACCCATTTGCATTCAAGCTAACAAATTTAAAACTCTATCCGGAGGAATTACCTGGGAATTGGTAGATTTGTCTTAACAATAAAGATCTTCCAGACTAATAATCTTTTTTATCTTTTTCTCTTATTGAACTTGTTTTGTGTCAGGAACATGGCCTTAACGCAAGTAAAGACTTTCCCCAACCACTCCGCATGGACTCTAAATGTAACCTACGACTCTGAGGATGACTCCAAAACTTACATAGAAGTACATTTGGAGGCTAAAGTGGGGAGGAAAACCTTTGTGTACCCTGCTGTCACTGCTAATCACACAGCCTATGATATGCTGAATGAGGCAGCATCAGAAGATGTGACAGCAGGAGTTACTGGAACAACTAGTAATCATAGTTACGTTGTCATGTGGTCAGATATCAAATATGATAAGCACGGTGACTTCATTGTCACCGCATCAACGTCAAAGGACGCGTTGGAACTTAACTTCAACTTTGATGCTGTCATTGTCCACAAACTTGTGAACTCAAGTAGATGTTAACGAATGCTTCATGTTAACAACAATAATTACACAGTGTATATGAATAGAATAATAGTTACTTTATAGTTGATGTACAAATTGGCAGTCTCAGTATGTGTATGAGCACATTTGTTTGCAATTCGTACATTTTGGACATGGCCGATAATGTCACTAGTTACTCAATAGTTACTACCCGTATATTTAAATCGTCACATAATCTAGTGTCATCATTTTAATCTCCTAATATTAAAATGCAATGCACTTTGATTTTAACTTCCTTTTCCCGTTCATTATTTCGTGTTTAAATGATTTATGATTATAATTTGTAGAATAATTATTGTTTAATTGCTAATGGATGGATTACATGTAATCATTATATTTTCAACCTTTTTCATGCTTACTAAAACAAGACATTTGGTATGACGTACTTATACTTTTACGCATGCAGAATCTTTCTCATGTTGGTGCGTTGTCATGGATACATTGAAACATACCAGACAATTCACTACAAACTATAGCAACATATGCAATTTTTCTTGATAAATCTCAAAGCATATTATGTTATCCAAAATTATGGTCGCAACCAATGACCCAACCAAACCCGTTAATGAAATGAACATTATGTGCATTACTTGATTAATTGAACTAATTTAATATTCTGCTCTGCTTACATAATAATCATGTTCTTGTTCTCACTCAGGATCAGGAATCAGGAATAGACAGAAAACGGTTTGTTTTTCTTTATTTGGTTACTTCGCGTTTTCATCTTGACACTGTATTATAGAATATTGTATAAACGACACAAAGTATACCGACTGGAACGGAACTAAGCCTGAGTCCCGCCCGATTTAAAGGGCGAACATGGACACTAATTTATTTGGAATAAATAATCCGAGCATATCAACTTTGCCACTGGAGGTAATTTATCAAAGCTTATTACTTGATTTTGCTTGTTCATGTATATATATAGGGTTATGTTATATTAATGATACCAAATCACATTTTAATTACAGGTACTCACTGAGATACTTTCATACCTCGACAAGTCTTCCAAGCTGAATGCCCGAAGGGTTAACAGGACCTGGCGAGATGCTCTCGACGCATTTTTCTTCCGTTTCAACGCTACCATAACTGATGAATCATTTCTCAGTATTCGAGACTCACATGTCAATTTTCACACATTAACTGTGAAAGATTTTGTGCAGAAGATCCCCGTCGAGCCAGGAACCTCTCTGTCAAGGTGCAAGCTTGCATTAAATCCGGCAAGCTTAATTTTTCGTCAGAGGGATCCTGGTACACGAAGATATAATCAAGAGTCTGTGTCATCCCAGAACATCGAAAAAATGCTGCTTTATAACAAGAATGTAAAGTATCTGAAGTTCGGGAAGAATTCCTTACAGGCACTTAAGTTTTTGAGAGTTGATGGATTGCTAATGAAAAATCTGGAGACTTTGGACGTATGTAAGCATAGCAAAATGCATTGAGGCAATTTAAAAACAATCTAACACCCATAAAAATTCTATTTGTAGATAAAACTAATGGAAGATTTGAACGACCAAGAGAATCAAGTTCTGCTTCAGATAGCAAAAATAAAGAAGCCATCATTAACGAAATTAATGCTAAGTTCTACGAAGATGGCGCTAGTGTCAAATGAGAAGGATAACTTTATCCATTACATCACCCTGTTTAACTTCATCGCCGCTCATAAATCAACTCTGAGTTCCTTAGATTTTCAAAACTTCTATCCTATGGTCCTTGACATAGAAATGTTGCCAATAAGCTCGCCGGATCTTGTGCGCGTTGTATTACGTAAAATACAGGAAGATCTCAACGATATTAAATTGACTTCCCTCAAGTTTCTGTTTCCACGGCAGGAAGGAATATTCCCATATAATCTTGGTAATTAATTTAAAGTATCCAATAAATTAAGTTATATTACCTATAATTATAACCTGCATGTGCATGGTCCGCTTGGCATTAAAAATCAACTTTTTCTTTACCATGTAATTACAAATATTGCAGGATATCATCTCTTGACTCAACAAGATCGATTGACAAACCTAGAAGTTAGCATTCCATTTTGTGGCGACCTACTGACCTTGTACCGAGAGGTGTGTTCTGCAATTCAGAAGAATCGCAATACCTTGACGCTCTTCAGCATCCACCGTTATATTGTAAAACCAAGTGTGGAGGAGATCCGATCGGTGCTCAAGGAACTCTCAACTTGCCCCAACTTGCAAGATGTGCAATTATTTCTGTACACAATACCATGTTTCTTCTATAAATTCTCACCAACAATCAAGTACTTAACGCTGGTTGGAAACTTGACCCCCGGTCTTTTAGTTGAAATCAAGGAGTCGTTCCCGTTGTTAGAATTACTTCGTTTCTCTAATTTATCCGCTGTCACGGAGATGGCAAAAGAGGAACTGCGGACGAATCTGAAGGCAATCTTACAGATGCCTAATGTGCGCCGGGTACAATGGTACACGGAAGGGTTTGACATGGACTTTTTATCTGATGATCCTCAATTATCTATTCGGAGGACGAGCAGCAATTTCTACATATTTACTATATATCGTCGTATTTCCAGAATTTCTTAAATATCTTGTTCATTCTTAATTATTAATACTCAAGTAAGTACTTTCGATGCTTTGATTGTATTGAGTTCTGAAAGCTCTTTATAAGTTAGTACACAAATAATGCTCTTCAATGTTCAGAATAAATTGCTGTAAAAATAAGTTATTGTGTGTGTACATAAATATTATATAAAAATAAATGTTCTAAAAATAATAATTTATAACTTACGTTACTGTATCATATATTTATCAACTAAAATTAGTTCCAAAAATAAACCTGTACATATTTTCTTTTGTTATTTGTATTAGAAAGTGTAACACTAAATATAAGCATCCCGTTATCATTTTACACCTTCATTCTAAGTATAAATGCATGCGACAACTGAAATTTTATTTTCAATATCTGTTCAGACCTTGTATAGGTGACCATTTCAGGTGCGTGTTTATGTAAGTGTACAAAATGGCAAAAAGAGAGTTTGATTTTATCATTTTCGGAGCATCAGGCTTCACTGGAAAGTATACTGTTGAGGAGTGGGTGAAATATAAGGCGAAAAATGGCATTTTTTCAAATAAGCATACTTGGGCTGTGGCAGGACGTAATGAAAAAACATTGGATAAGATGTTAAAGGATATATCTGAAATTACAGGTGATTACAGAAGAAATTTAATAAATAAGTACTAATTACTAACCTATATGTATATTAAACTGCTATGTATTAAAACATCGTGACAATTTACTGTAAATATCAATTTATATTAATTAATAGGAGTAAATATCACCAATACAATTCCGAAAGTAATAGCTAACGTCTTAGATGCATCTTCACTCCTCAAAATGACGGAGAGATGCTCTGTACTGGTTAATTGCGTTGGACCGTTCCGATTCTACGGGGAAAATCTGATTAAAGCCTGCTTGGCAACTCAGACTAATTGTGTGGATGTCAGTGGGGAAGCCCAGTATTTAATACAAATGCAACTGAAGTACAATGAGGAAGCCAGGGAAAAAGGGTTATATTTAATTGGGTCCTGTGGGTTTGACAGCATTCCGGCGGATTGTGGGGCTACTTTGTTACAGCAGAATTTTGAGGGTTAGTATTATTTTAATTTATTACTCATTTTTATAATTTATTTAATAGGGTTCAGCAAAGTATAGCATACATTCCAATATTTTATTTTAAACTTGCAGGCGATCTGAATTGCATTGAGATGTTCTATGAATATGAGACAAATGGAAACGTAATACTAAACCTAATTAATACATTTTAAGATTACATATATATCTTTATGCATACAGACTATGACAAACTTCAGGCATAATAAATATTCATTGCAGTATGTTGCAATTAAAGTGTAAATTTAATATTTCGAGGCCAAGCGGATAAATTACGGAACCTGGCTATCAGAAGTTCACATTTTTGCAAATGTCCGTGAATGGAGACAGTTGGAGAGGCAGCTTGCAGAAGAGATTCCCCTGCCCAAACGTCACTATAAACTGCCTTGGAAGTAAAACTTTTATTAATAATTAATTATATTAGTCTTAATTTTAGAATTAATTTACAAAATTGAACATTATGAATTCCATTTAAATAGATTCCCAATGCATTACAATCGTAATGAAGGTTCATGGTGTGTTCCATTTCCCCAATGCGATGCTTCCGTCGTGCGGCGATCACAAAGTTATTTTTACCAGCTTGAAAACACAAGACCGGTGCAAATTGAAACTTACATGAAAGCTCCATTTGTTGTTTGTGGAAAAGCAGGAATAATTGCAGCTTTTGTTTTGGGACTCTCGAGATTTCAGTATGGAATTCGGCTGTTGGAAAAAGTATGAATAATAACAACTAACGAATAGCGAGATTGCTTAGAATTAGCTCTTTATGTATAGGTATTGTCACTTCGTCTATCACTCGAGACGTTGTCCCATGTACTTAATTAACAAATATTTCCTGCTTTTATAAGCACCCCAGAATTTTCAGTCTTGGTACTTGCACTCGATCTGGACCTTCAAGACAACAAGCAGAAGCCTTGGAATTCAAATTTACTTTGGTTGGCAGTGGCTGGCACAACAAGCAAAACCTAGCTGTACGGCCGGAGCAACCTCCAGATAAGAAAGTCACAGTAGTGGTAAGGTTTGCCAGTTATTTTAAAGTAACAACACAAATTTCAAAAATTTTTTAACAAGTTGAATCTTTTGTAAAAAAAGGTCTCAGGGAAGAATCCAGCTTATGGGGCAACTGGAGTGATGCTATTGCAAGCCACTTTGACTATTCTGAATGAGCCGGAAAAACTTCCAGAAACGTTAGTTTTTATTTTCATAATTAGTTTTTGAAATTAATATAAAACAGATGATGCAATATGAGCACTGATAAAATAATTAAGCTTCAGCTTTGCTCGTTGAAGATATGACAATTAATTAATTCACAGAAAAAATGTACTGACAGCGGATCTCATATTACTTGACATGCAATTTGCCATTTAAAACTTAATATAAGTACGTTCATTGTCATTATATCTGTATTTGCCCTGATTCCCTGATATTATTGATGGTTTACAGAGGTGGAGTGTACACACCTGGAGTGGCTTTCGCGAAGACATCATTGATCAAGCGACTAATTGCTGAAGGAGTGAAATTTGAAATCAAAATTTAAACTAGTTTAATGACAACAAATTATTTTATTCAGGTAAAGCACTTTTGTAGCATATTCATAAATTAAACACGAGAATTCTGCTTTCATTTTAACTACTTCATGTCCTTCCGTTTTGAAGAACTAAAGAAGTTAGCTAGTAAGGCGAATCATGGAAAAATAAGAATAATAGACAGAATGCTCTTTATAATAATATCACCATCTCGAGAATAATTTATTTACGAACTATATTATTTTGTAAAATATGTAAATTTGCGTAACATAACAGACTTTTAACAACCGGGTCATAAACCAAGCTTTGATAATTAAAGACGATAGCTTAAGCGAAGAGATTTTGAATCCTTTTTGTACTGAAAACCTGACTTTTAACTTGGACGTTATACGGACAAGCATGTTCGACACTGTTTATTATTTTTAACGAATAAATAAGAAATAAAATCTTTTTTAAATTAAAACAATAAGCACCAAATGGACAATTGAAATATAACAATAATACAAGGAAACAATGCAGTGCATTAAGTGCATGACTTGATTAATGATTACATTACACTTGCATGGAATAAAGCGTTTAAGATCATTCGAAACTTCGTCATAGTAATTACTGTACTTACAGTAGTTCACATTTTACAACCTTGAGGTAATGAACTTTATTACACAGCTTTCGATAACGAATAATTAGTGATATATTGTACTGAAACGGGTAGACTTATTTCTCAAGTCATATAATCTATAGTAGGTCGGGTGTCGGAAAGTTAATAATTGGATTATCTTGAGGTTCATCAAAGACCGGGGTTAATTCTCTATTTACTCTTGTTTTACAAGACTTCCCCTTCCTCAAATGCTGACCGAGATAATCCTTCATTTTAAATCTCTTTCCACATACTTGACATTCAAAGGGAAGGACATCTTCATGCGTTTTCTCATGTCGTACCATTTGAGCCAAAGTTTTCATACTCTTTCCGCAGGTATTGCAAAGGTACTTTTGATCCGGGTTAGAATGCTTCCTGTCATTATGTTGTCGTAAACCAGATAATGCTTTAAAACGCAGGTCACAAATTGTACATACGAATCGTTTTTCGTCGGAATGCACAAGCTTAGCGTGAGACTTTAAATGATCTGGACGCCTAAATTTCTTGTCGCATTTGTCACATGGATAAGTTTCCCCAGCATGATTTTTCTGATGAACCACAAATGATGAACGTTTTTTAAACCGTTTCCCGCAAACTTCGCAAACCCATTTAAATAACTGTTCTTCTCTAGCAATCCTCAAAAATTCTCCTTCGCCTCCGGCAAGTCGGTAGTCACAGGTGTGTTCTTTCAATATAATCTTCTGCGTAAAGCCTTTTCCACAGTGTTCGCATTCAAAAGGTTTCTTCCCTTCGTGCACTGTGGTCTTGTGAAGTTGCATCGTCTTTGCATGCAAAAACGGTTTGCCACAAATGTCACAGGTTCGGTTAGGATCATTCTTAGCCTTATCAAACCAAAATTCTTTCCTCAACTCATTTCTAATTCGCTTTTTCTTAGTTACAGATGTAGATTTTGAATCAGAAGAAGTGCACTCATCCTCAGGTAATTTAGCTTTGCGGTTGCCCGGTTGAGGCTTCCTTCCTCGTTTCTTGAGCTCAGCTAAAATACATTTCAAACGGATTGTATATTAACATTACTGCATTTTACATAGTGTAATAAATTGTTCGTACAGACTAAACTTACATTTTCGCTTGGAATTCTTAGCTTTCCCCGAACTTACACTCGGATCATTAGAATCATTATGAGGGTGCTGAGGATGCTCTTTAACAAATTGTTTGCTCGTTGCAGATGGACGCCCCAAATCAGAAGTTGTGCGCTCAGCCAATGTATTTGTACGGTTGTCCCTTTGAGACTTTCTTCCACTTCTCTTAAGCTCAGCTAAAATAAATGTCAAATGGGGAATTATTAACGTTCAAACTAATTATTATGTGTTACAGTTAGTACGTTTTACATTATTTAAACTTACGTTTTCGTTCACCCGGGTTCTTAAACCCCGGACTGTAAGGTGGGTCATCCGAATCCCCGTCAGCTAGATCTGGATCAAAATCCACGTCGCTCTCCTGATTATTATCTGAACCACTACCTTCTGATTTGCCGGAATTGCAGCCGTCACTGACAATTACTTCTGACCGACCTTTCGCTTTTTTAGAAGCACACAACTTTTTTTGCCTAGCCTTCATTCGCTTATTAGATCTAAGAATCTTTTGTACGGTTCCATTTCTCGTCAACCTTCTTAGCAGTCCCTTCCTCCGCAAATTCCCGAAGGACCGACTATAATCACAACCGCTTTCACTCTGCCCATCATTGTCATCATATACCAAAATTGGCATTAAAGGTTCTGTATTGCTTCCAACCCTTAGGAGAATTTGGAAAAGTTTCCCATCACTCTTCAGTAATTCCATAAACTCTCGGAACATCGAATATAAATTAAACACCGCCGTTTCACATTTTTTACAAAATGAGAGATCCTCACAACTGTCGCTGTTGTTGAACAGTGTCGTTTCTTTCCTCATTACGGATGGATATTCAAAGAGCATTGTCAGGATTTCCGGGAGTTTTTGTTTACTAAAGGCAGGTAGTTTGAATGGTTTCAGGGAAGGAGAAATAACGCTTTCTTTCTGACCTTCATGTACTGATTGACCATCAGATAAAGGCATTTGGGCGCCACTCTCTTCCAATTGGAATGTATCATCTTTCCTTAATTCCAGGTTTGTAACAGGTGCTTCTGAAAAGAAAAAGAAATTTCATTTTAATAAAATTAGTTATTAATAAATCTATTACTAATGTACCGATTATGAACATAAACAGATTAATTGGATAAACCGATTTTAGTTTTTCTACTGTAGGATCCCTAATAATAATTTCTGACTCACCATTTCCACCGCCAATATTTATTTCAGCAACTGAATCACACTGCTCATTGTCATTATTGTCATCCACAACTATCGAAAATCGAGATGCACAGCATGAACAAATTAAAAATTTAGTATTTACATTTACATCTGCTCGTTCCATGTATGCAAATACTATTATTATGCGTATTTAATCAACGTAAAGAACTTATTATTGTCATTAATCAAATTTTTTGGAGGTTTAATAGTACATTCCAATTTGTAATATTTTTATTTCTCACTCCAGCAGTTGTCAAAATTCTGACTTCACCAGTTTAGTTTCGTTCAGTTTTTTAAATGTCGTTTGAATATTTCGCGGCGAATTTATCCTTGCTTCATTCCCCTCCATCTATTTACATGTGGAATTGTAGACCAATTCCCAGGATGAACGGTCAACTTTTTTTGGACCATTACTTCAGAAGACAGTTTACTTGAAATACTATTTAAATTATTAAAACCTAATAATGAGTTCATTCTATACGGTTACGTGGATTAATAAAATATTAAAAAAATAATAAACTTAGTTATCTATTGGGGAGTCGTAAATTCAACAGCACATTTTATTCTATTTGTTTCCGGTTTTTACAACGATTAAACTTGCATTTCTTTCTCATTGCATGCACTGAATACTGAATGCAAACAAAATGAAAAAATAATAATCCCAACAATGGTACTACATACAAAATATATTTTGTCAAAAGTAGTACTGATTATTACATCTTATATTATCTTATATTATAATTCAAAAGCACAAATACGAAAATATGAATTATTTATAAAAACATCGATAAATAATGTTTAAGAGTAAAAACTACGAAATCGTAGCATGATTTCGTAAATAGTAATAATTATTGTAAATCATGCTTTGTCTGGAGAACGTCTAAGTCGAATCACCGAAGTAATCCCCAGAACGGAATTTGGAATTGTCCTTTATCTATTCAAAATTCAGACATAAAACTAGATTAAGTTTAATCAAAGGAAAATTAAGAGAAAAAAGTTGTTAAAAAGAAGTTATTTGACAAAGATGTAATATAATATAACTATAATATAATATATGTATGTCCGTGCATTACTGATTACCTTCTGAATGAAATTGTAAAACAAATTCGAAGACTTGATGAGCGTATCCGCTGACTTAATAAGCTTTCCACAATATTCTACAATACGGCCGGGTTCCTTGGCATCAAACCCGGGATTCATAAGTGAGACTTCTTGGGGCGGAACGTTTGCACGTGCAATTAAGTAATTTACTGACGCTGTCATTAACTGCAAATGGTTTTCCACATTTTTGCACAGAAATGCGGCATCCGACACCCTGTGTATAAAACATTCAGATCAACTGTAAATACTTACATACAACTAAGAGAAAATTTGTATAAAATTCTCAAAAGTAAAAAGTATAAATAAACGCTATTGACGATGAGTATAAATTTGACATAATGAAAACAAAGTATTTTTATGCTCCTCACGTGATCAGTCCATTTGGAGGAAAATTAATCACACTGGAAGGTTTCCAGTCATGATTGTGCATCTGCCTGATTGAGTCCATAAGTTTCACTCGATCCCCTACGGCGTCTATTCCCAGATTTCGCAAGTCTCCATCTCGCATTTGTAAAAATTGCCCAAGGTCGATGCCATGCGCTTCAAATGACGGCAAGTATTTACGGAATTTTAGTTGAGACAACACATTTACGACGTCATTACGCTCGCCTGTTTGGAAACCACTAAGAAAAGCAACATGAAGTTAATTTTTCATATTTTAAAATAATGATACGAAATTTAAAAAATATGGCTACATTTACCCAGAACCATTCAAATCTTCCTTCGGTAGAATTTCATTTTCAGTAAAAGGGTCTTCGTTCAAAACTTTCTTGTCCTTGCTTTTACCATAATTGTACAAAGCCGCGCTGATCTATGATCACATAAATAAGAACATCTATTTAATAAACATTTTTAGAAGTCTTACTGTGTAAGACATAATATCTACAAACTGAAATAATAACAATGATTTCCACTTTACTTTAGCATATCCTGCAAACGCCGCTGCTTCATACGGACATAATCCACCGCTATTGAGTAGCTTGATGTCAGCCTTGGAAAGAATTAAAATTTTGACTAAAGGTCCGTACCCTCTTACAGCGGCCCAGTGCAGAGGCTAAAAATAATACGCAAAAATATATTAACCATTTAATTATCATGTCATCTAAAACCATCAAAGAAACAATTTTTTTGTACGGGATTACTCACAGTAGACATATGACTGTCACAAATGTTCACATTAGCACCTTTCTGAATCAACTGTTTCACCACACTCCGCAAGTCATTTTTTACAGCGAGGTGCAATACAGTTGCACCCAATTCCGACTCCTTCAAATTGACCTCGCCATCATGAGCCAGGAGGATTTCAAAGCACCGTTCAATTTCGGCTTTGTCAACGTTGATAGAAGAAGCGAGCTGGATTAAGCAAGTCTGGTTATCTGTTTCAAATTTTGATTTCATTGAATTTTATATGCATTTTCAAAATTTAATAAATAATTGAGAAACTTTCAAAGTGTTACAAATCGCATACCAAAGTTAACAGATTTTGGGTCCGCTCCAATATCCAGAAAATACTGGACTATTTCAGAACGACCAGCATGACAAGCGTACATAAGGCAGGTCCAGTTTTCATCCAAGGAATCGTTAACATTGAAATTCTCTCGTTTGAGCTCTGTAGCACGTGTAAACAATATCGTTGGTTTTTTTTTATTTTTGATGAAAACAATTGAATATTTTATTTAATAAAATCTAAACGTATATAATTATTACTTTCAAGACATTCCTCGACTTGACTCTTCGTTCCCTTGTAAATAGCATAGCGTAAAGGTTGAATAATAAGGTCAACTTTTGGTTCGGTGGCTGATGTCACGGGTGTCAAGAGAGTGGCCGGCTCAAACTGCAGTATTATCAATCATATCATCAGAATTTACAATTCATGGCATAACAATACTCGCACATTGTCGCCGAAGGATCCTAAAGTACTCATTTCTATTCCTTCTTCACAGAAATTCGTATACTGTAAGATCCTTGGCGGACGAAATGTATTCACTATTTAAATTTTAAATTGTTTATAATAAAATAATTTAATGATCATAACTAATTTATTAATATTAAAATTAAATTCTTACGGCAAAAATACTTATTAAAATGTAAAAAATGTAAACTTACATCACCATCGGATTCTTCATTGTCGTAGCAATCCTTCGCCGTTGTAGTAGTCCATGCCGAATTGAAGTCATAATCATCGCTATCATCTGAGTATCGACCATCGCTATCACTCAGTCCCCCCGGACGAACATTTTGTATTTTTTTGTTACTTGATGAAGATCTAGTTACTGGCTTTTTGAGCCATGCCTAAAAATTTACAGCAAAACCTTTTGCTAAAAATTTATTGTCACTTGGATACGATTTTGTTTTAGAACAGTAAATTAATAACTTGTAACCAAACTGATTCGGTTCTAGAAGCAACCGGTAATAATACGAATAATAATTAATATTAAATATTAATAAATAATAATAATAACCATAAATAATAGTTTTCTAATAATTAATAGTAATAGTAAATACAAATTACTTAAATATTAGTAAATTATAACTTACGTCGCCGGACATCGTAAAAACGTGTACTATATTTTACCAACACTTTGCTCGTTCTAGAACTCTAATTTATTGCTACCAACATTCAATTTACTTTTTGATTATTATCCTTGTTGCTATTTCGATTTTATTTCTAATGTAATTTTGAGCAAAAATTAATTTATAATATTTGATTTGCCCGTGCGTCTACATAAATTTAAGTACTGCAAAACTGCAACTATAAAATAACGACAACCGACGCGTCCCCTCCACTTCCAATATTAAATAAAATAGTTTTGTAATTTACTATATTACATTGGAAATTGTAATTAAATATGCAATAAATGCAGTTATGTTTAATGTAATGTTAAAATGCATTCCCTATATCCTCCGCTTGCAATTTCGTTTCTACATTCCAAGAATGAACGGGCAACGGGCCAACAGCATTATTCTTCTACAATATCGTCATTTCCCGCTCTTTTCCATCCAGTCAAGTATATCTCAATGTGAACGTTGAATATGTTAAAAATGTCGTTTGGATTTGGGATGATTTAATAACTACAACTACGTACTCGAATCGAAGCTACACAGTACAAACCTTCGGGCAAATAAAAACAATAATTAATATACGTGTAATACAATATAATTTATTAATTTATTTTTGCATTTATTTTTCTGCGCTTAAAAGGGAGATTATAAAAAACAATTATACATCTACCAATACTGTCCAGGGCATTTGCATATTTCATTAGCTTAAAAGCTTAAATAACGCGTTTTTACTTATGTATTTTTAACTATGTATTAATTTATACATTCATGTTTTCCTGCTCTCTCGCAGTCCATAATCATTAAAATGCAGTCTCACATTATTGCACAATCCGAACAAAGATTCTAATTTAATTAAAGTATAAATATTTTCAAGATTTATGAACTTTTAGGCCGGATATTATTTTTATAATCTCCTTTAATAATAATAGAGACAGGAACTTGTGGATAATTATAAATTAATGCTTACAAAATTAATTCAGATTTTTACAGGATCTATAATGTATTTTTATAGCTGAGCTGCATAATGTTCAAGTTTGGAAGTTGCTTGCATTCATTCTAGAAACTATCCAAAGAGTTTTTAGTTTACACCCGCGATTTGACTTGAGCAAAAAAGGTATCGGGACATAAAGTAAATCCTTTCCCGGGAACGTCCCGTGGTTCGGGGAAGCCGGGCGCCTTGCTAAAGGTAAACCTTTGGAGCGTTGCAGTAAAGTAGGTGAACAGGGTTAACTTTGCTAGTACCTCTCCTATGCATACTCTTTTGCCTGCATAAAATAATAAATTATTTAAAATAATTTTTCTTTGAACTAATCAATTATTTTCTAATACTCATAGTTTTATCTTGTATTACCCATGCCAAAAGGGAGGAAATGACTTGCTGTGTTCAGGGATCCGAAACCGCCAAGGAATCTCTCGGGTCGAAAAAGTTTCGGATGAAACCAAACTTGCTCGTCCATATGCAAGCTGTGCAGGTTCACCACCATGACGTCATCCTGTAATAATAATTATACCAATTGTGATTAGATATTAGATTATGCAAATATTAACTTATTACTTACAAAATCCAGGACTGTTAACACCCACCCACTATTAACTCTTCCATACTAAAGTTATTACCTACGAAGGTAGAGGGAGTAACATACTTCGGACTTTACCACATTTTACATTATTAAATACTTTGTCATCATTTACCTTCTTGACGTTATAACCACCCAGAGTTGTATCCTTAGTGCAGACTCGGTGAACTAGCGGAATCACATTGCACATTCTTTGTACCTCTAAGAGTGTTGCCTCTGTGTAGGGCATTCTGAGGATAAAATCATTCGTGACAGTTAGATTAGAACATGAATTTAAAGCCTTTGTTATCAATTTTGTATCAAAACTCCCATAATTTACTGTAATGTTGCTCGTGATAAAATTTTGTTATAAAATTTTTAGTAGCATTTGAGATTTTATATGGCCAAATTAACTAACATAAGCTCCGCTTTATCGTCAAAGACTACAGATAAGGCGATTTCATCATATGAGGAAGCAAGTAGGTATACATGAAAGATGTACACTTGATGAGAGTAAACTTAAGTCCTGAGATTTTATTGCGGTAAGTAATTACCTAATATAAACATATGTCATAAACCTCGGTCTCCTGTCTTTGTAGCGATATACCGTATCTATAACATACGATGGTCATAAAAAGCGGGGAGGAAAAGAAAAACAAAATCGTTATGGAATATTACTTTTGTTGATCTGCCATCGTAGGAAGTCGATTTCGTCCAATAACCTCATCGATTTCTGCTTGGACATTTTTTTGTACGGCTGGATTCAAAATCATGTAGAGAATAGCGAAATCCAACGTATTTGCTGTCGTCTCTGATCCCGCCGTAAATAAATCCAGACACACCATAATGAACTGCTCCTCTAATAAAGAAAAACGGGAGAAAATAAAAATCTTTGTTATTCATATAATTATGTACTTGCAAGTATTTTGTATATAACTGTAATAAATTAATAATGCTTCGTTACCCGTAAACACTTCATCGTCCGTTTCAATGGAATTATTATTATTCCTATCCATTTTCTGAAGGAAAATATCTATAAAGTCCTTTGGATTGCCAGCGTATGAACCCAAAGCTTGTCGTTCTTGTAAAATCTCCTGCAATGCAAGTTTCATAAATCAGAATAAGAAAACGTTATATCTTGGACTGACTGTGAGATCTTATGACAAATAACATTAATAAGTACATATTATCTTGCATTAGCATCACAGATATACAGAATTAAAGTTTCGACGCGAGGCATAAGGAAAAAGAATGTAAACAGCAAATAAAGGACACATACCCGAAAATACTCATGAAGTTTCTTGTATAATTTCATTTGATGAGCATGCCCCGTCAGTTGAGGAGCAACATGTCGAAGGAAAGGAAATGCCATCAAAATGTTCCCACCGATGTCAAAACTTCTGGACAATTCCTCCACACAAGTGATGAGTGTTTGAAGTTTCTTATCGTCATAAGAAAATCTGGAGCCCGCTACCATATTCCACAGGATATTCAGGACTGGCAAGGTGAATGTGTGTTCCATACGGACAATTGAGTCCTGGGAATGCTCCACTTTCTCACCAAAAAAATGTACAAAGTCCAGAAGTTCCTCCTCCACAGCTGCCTCCATTGACTGTTTTTTGCCAAATCCGAAATCCTTGAGGTTCTTCACCGTAAAGTGTTTTATTTTCTTGTATTGGTCGTCATTATTAAAAATCAAGCCTGGAATGTTCCATTAAATTATTCATAAATTACAATATGAGCGTATACTTCATCTCGAAAATTCGGAAAGCTTCGGTGGCAATTTAAGACAAGTGTACATTGCACAAAATAATATAGTACAAAATGAAATTTATGTGCAATTAGTCTTAACGTAAAGATTCTTTCTCTTGAAAGCGTAATTCTGCTGAATCCAAATATGTAGAAGCAGAAGGACACATGTACGCAGTACTCACATTTTACTACTTACGCAAGTTTACGTTTACGCAAATGACGGCATAGCTTTCATATTTCATTAAATTGGGAATGTCAAAGGCTTCAACTAACTACATTACACTTTAGGGCATAATAAATGCACATCTCTTACCCAATGCTTTACCAAACGAGCGCTCGACAAACCATCCATCAGCGAAGCGATGGGCAAACTCCTCACGGCAGAACACTTCTTTGGCATATTTCCTTGATCCGATTATTACTGCGTTAACAGAAAATTTGCGAATAAATAAATTAGGTTGGTTTTTGCAGTCATTTACATTAACAAGCTATCTTCAAGCTTCTAACAATAAGACTTCAAGACATAAACAAGATTTCCAAGTTTTCTTATTATAATGCTACTGACGAAACTTTCCATTATTGGAAACATACTTCAGCCAGTTCAGACTCCATAAATCTTAGAAGGCAACTGGTGTATGTTAGGCTATATGAGAGTCGAATTAGTATAGGGTTACATATTAGCCTAATTAGCCGGGAGCCTATACATATACATGTGTAGCCATAAAATTATTACAGGAAAATTCAACCCACACATTTGTTAATTTGAATTCCAATCTCCAAAATGTCTCAGGTAGTACCTTTTAAACAATCATATGCGTCATGAAATTACCATATGAGCATACTACATCAGACAGTATAGTACTCAATTTATCTCAATAAATTCGATGAGTCAACATAGGATTTTCCCACAAATGCCTCAATTCGCACATTAACATCATTTAACACTATATTTTTGCTTATTATACTCGTGGTAGCGTAGATCTAATGAAACTGAAAGTGAGCAGGACATTCAGTAAAAGCCTATGCTGATGATGATGCTGACAGCTGACAACTTATAAACATTACTGAAAAACGTGTCTGAAGCACGAGCACGAAACGTTTTTTGACGCCCAAGCCCATTTTTCGTTGGATGAAACGGTCATGGTCATTTCTTAATTTGTGCCACTGCATTGACAAAAGTTATATAGCATGTTGCTAGATCCACTCTTTAAAAAAAAGTTTTTCTCA
Organism: Lipothrix lubbocki; assembly: GCA_034696945.1. Classification (NCBI taxonomy): domain Eukaryota; kingdom Metazoa; phylum Arthropoda; class Collembola; order Symphypleona; family Sminthuridae; genus Lipothrix; species Lipothrix lubbocki. The sequence goes on from JAQGAK010002212.1 coordinate 18,940, forward strand.
GTATTGTTCCATACTCTACTGAATCACATGTTACAGTGCTATCAATTAAAGGCATTGGCAAACTGCTTGTTAATTAATATACATACATACATAGTATGTTACGTTACATTTGTTACATTATCCAAATTCTTCCTATTTTAGATAATGTTAACGATTCAGAGTAGTTCTTAAAATATAAATTAACAACTTTGCCAAGTAACTAACCATAACGTCTTACATTTTTGTATTTACGCGAAATAAGAAATATTTCAAACTTTATAGCTGATACATTCGCTTCATTACTTCATCAACATCACGCATATAGCATTTGTTAACGTCAATGCAGTTTTAAGACCTGACCTAACACAACAATCCTGCATTCACTGCTTCAATAAACAATCATTGTCACGTCATAAACTGGTCTACAATACATAATTACTACTTTCAGTATTATAATAATTTCAGTAATTATTATCGTGTGTTACATAATAATAGCGCATTAAACAGAAGTTTAACAAAAAATAATAAACATCCGGTGGTAAATATCTGCACGCATATGCAGTCTACATATGCTCATCTATCGTCAGCATTAAGCAATATATAAAAATCAGCATCTGTATTGTATACGATGAGGTTTGAACTAAATGAATTGAAAAGAAATAGCCAGGAGAATGTTGAATGAACACAGAATAAGCTTTTAGCTCGAACAAAAACTTGTTCTTGATAGACTTTAGGACTGGGAAGGCTATTGCTTCGGTAAGTGGCGGAGAAATTTATATGGACTTAAAATACATATAAAGACAAATGGAATGGTGTATCACAGTTGAGTACTGCACCGCAAAAACTAGTTACACAATAAATGGATAATGATACTTCAATAAGTAAATGCAATAATAGTCAACACAGACTTACTGGAGTGATTGACGCCAAACTGGAAACTCATAATAGGGCCGAAAACTTGCGTCCACGAGTCCACAATAATATAAGCTGGCTTGAAATTAATATACTTGCTAATTAAAAGGAATAAAGAATTGGATTTGGTCTTCGTCGGATCCATCACGGCGGGTAGCATGAGAATTAGGTTGCCGAGGATTGGGAGCCTCCAGGGTCCTTAAAAATGCGAGATGTAATTTAATTATATTAGCTTGTTTACGTTATCCAATACCATAAGATAAGCATCATGATACAAATAAATTAAAAGTGAATCTTTCGGCACGGAAATGCATCAAAAATGACTATTTCATTAAATTTTAGTATAATAATATTAATGGAATTTAATTTTTGAAAAGATGCAATAACTCACCTGGTGGACGATGATTCCGGTAACCTGCCCATTGGTCCCACAAAATCCACAAGACACAAGTTGAGCAAAAGTAGAAGAGGATTTCACAACCAAGCGTTAATGATACCATCTTCAATGAATTGACTGATAAATTATGAACACGATGACATGACAGCAATATTCATTTTGTTAACAATGACACTACCGTCGATTACTCTGTGACTGTCCCACTCCACAGTTACAATTACAGTGACTTGACCAAAGATTTTGCACCTCATAATATAATAATAAATAAATGAGTTTCATAACCTTTAAAACTTTTTACGACGAAATCATAAACTAAAAACATTTGATTCTCGTTCTCACAGTTCCCCATATGCATCTCCCTATCCCCATACAAATGTTGTGTTGTGATTGAGAGTTTTGCATATTTTTTTACCTGCGAAGAAAAACCGTTGTGCGTTATGGTTTCCCAAATGTTTATTAAGTTTTAGTCATAATTATTCATTACATGTTATTGTTGGAAATTCTATCTACTATACGCTCCAATTACTACATTTTAGAATTAATATGACAAGTCCCAGTCAGTAAGGTGTTAAAAACTGTGCATATGAATTTATTAAAATATATTATACAATATTAAATTAAAGTAACACTATTGATTATTCAGTTTGTTTTATTACATTGTTGTTTGTTGTATGTGTTTGTGTTGTGTACCGTTTGGTAAATTGGTTCTCGTCTCGTATAAATATGTATGTGTAAGGGTAAGTATCTTACGTGATATTGTATCGAGTTTACTATTAGAGAGAAAGAAAACTTATTTCACTGACACCATTGACCATTATAGTGTTTGCCTTTCGACTTACTATTATTGCAGTTTGCAATTTGCATATTCATTAATGATTTTATTTCAGCAGACGGATTTCTGTCCGGTCGTCCGGCGGTGAATAAAAATAAAATTTATTTGCGCAGTTGTTTTGATTGCCCTCTCAGATCAAGGTTCTGTATAAATTCCGAGAGGAGATTATCCATCGCAACTAATGGTAAGTTCTGTATGAGATCCTTTTTCCCCTACATTTCGTGGAGTTCAAATCTAAAAGATTCATTTTTAACCATCAGCATAAATCCTGGGGTTCTATGCAATTTTATCAATGCAGTTCCGCTATGATTTAGTCAAAACTTATGAAATCGGAACTATGTGAAGGCATTGAGAGTACATATGAAGGTGGGACCAATGACAGGTGAAATTTCACTCACATAGACATATTAAATTCAAAAATTAAAAATCGGGGAAAATCTAAAATTGCTATGGATTTTAAAATCCCGTTTTGTGCTACTGCACATAACTTGTTACTTAAAACGGATGGGAGCCAAATTTCTTGGTCCGCGACATAATTTGGTAAAGACTCACGGACCCAGAGACAAGAACGCTCGATTCATTAACTTCCCTGTCCCTATAAAGGAATGAGCCTTAAAATAAATATGATCAAGACGTAGCACGTATGTATACATGAGGTTAGATTTATTACGAAACAGTCAGTTTCTTCATTCGATTTAAAATATTTAATAACAACATAATTTATGAACATCACACCAGGTTTGAATTTGAAAATAAATTTTGAAACAAAGCATTTATATTACTAACACTGGAGCGGAAGAATGTGAAGAGTCAGAACTTTATACAAACAATAAATTTCTGATCGAATTTCCAAGATTTGAAGATTCTTTTTAGATTGTCGAGAATTATAAGTTTAATCAGTTGTATTCAATTGAGAATTCGGAAGGTGTACAATATGTGTACATATTTGTAATTTCCAAATGTATATTTCTAAAGCTATATTACTACTATTTTGTGATAAAGATTTTACAAATAACAAATAAATATTAAGAAATAAGTATGTGTGTGACAGAGATCAAAATATTAACTGAGAAAACAAAGATTAATGTACGCAATACGCGCTGTAGCCAGTTAAAACT
>JAQGAK010002213.1:0-22174 GCA_034696945.1 Lipothrix lubbocki
AAATTAAAGCTAAATAATTTGTTTAATTAAATATCTAATTCTTTTAGGAGAATCCAGCGTGTCATTTACATCTGATTAAAATGACTATTATAATATCTGTTTTCACGCAATAGTCATTCAACATAATTCTATGAACCTATTCAGCTTCCATTTAAACAAATCATTTAATTTTTACAGTGATTTTTTATTATTGGCAAAACATAGTACATACTACAATAAACACGAAATGAGACCGTGTTTACATTATTTCGGACCATCCGAATCCGATTTTAAATTTCGTACGGATTTATCGATTGTGGTTCAAATAGAAGTAAACAGTTTATGTAATTATTAACTATTTTTTAAGATTAAGGTGCTTGATGAAGTTAGTAAAAAATGTTGAACTCTGAAATCTGCCCTTAACTTGGTCCGATCTTAAAATGACTTTTACTTTTGCGAAATACTTTAGTTGGACATGCTAAACTAGCATTTTAAGAAGATATTAATATTTTTTTTACCTCGTCGCAAAATATCGGTAAAAATTCTGAGCACTAAAGTTGTAATGTTACAAAATCAATAAATATTTTAAAATAGGTAGAAAAAGCCTATATAGGCATATATGTAGGCGAGAAGCAAAACAGGATCCTTTATAGGCTTAAATGTAGGCAAGCCGTAAATTTTAGCCTTGTAGGAAGATAGAATTGCTGTAATTTTAAAATGTAGGTATAGGATAGGCAAAGCTTTTGCCGGGAGAAAATAGGCAGAAATAGGGTAGGCTACTTCAATTTGACATCTTTGTTCTGCTTTGTTGTATGAAGCTTGTTGTTGGACGTGTATACTTGCACACAAGTTTGTACACTAAATACTTATTTGGTCCTCGTATATATAATATATATTTTAATGCATCTCCCATTACTTTTTTATTGTCAAAATAATAAGTCCGTCTGTCTGTACGTGTCTTCTGCACACATTGAAACTATAAAGGTGTTTCTTGCCCATGTGAGTATGAGATGGACGATGACTACTGCTTATTTTATTGGAATGTAAGCGAGTCGTCGGTAACTTTTACCATATAGATCCCGTGAACTACCTACAATGCACCTAATGTTTACTTCACTCTCACTAACATATAATATGTAATATATACATAAATACAAATATATACATATTTATATTCATTGCTCTAACTTTTTACGAAATCCACCGTGGGCTATGAGTAAACTGCCGGAGTGTGCTCATCGTTAATGGCATGAGACGAGGAGGAGATTGATGGGCTTACGAGGATCTACTGTGTAGTTATAAAGGAAAAGCTGAATTTATAATGGGGCTATGTGAACATGTTCGGACAGGACGGAATTAAGAGTCAAGTGCATATATAGGACTTTAAACATGTGAAACTGATTTTTTAACATTCTTGTTTACCTTTGTCGTAGGTTTTCGCAGTGGTACCTCAAGGGTGGACGACTGCTGAAGAAGTCACACATAATCTCCCAGACAATCTTGAAATTATTGACCCCAAATCTTTGGGATTAAGCGACTCTGATGTGGAAAAATTCTTGGGGAATGTCAAGCTTTTACCGATCGGAGGGTATGACTTGTTGTTTTGTTGTAAACTTGCTTGTGATCTTTTTTTGTCAATATAAATTGGTTGTGATTTACGATTCAGATAATTGAACTTCGAAAGTATAGGTTCATTTAATAATAATAAGCATGTAGACTAGTGGGAAAACTGAACTTTTTGACGGATATCTTTACAATCAAAATATCTTTCCTCTCACATATCATTATATTCATCCAAATTACATCGTTACGTGCTAGTAATTATGTTGGCGAAATGTTAATAAACTTGACAAGAGTAACGAATTTATTATTTTCGTCAGGATTATAAAACTTGCTTGAAAATGCTTAATAAATGCTTTGACCATTATAAACTCTAAGAGAAAGTTTATCTTGGGTATGTATCTATTTATAAAGTTTGCGTGTTTTTATATTCAATAGGGATATGGGCAATAACATTAAAACCCAAATCTTGACCGTGGGATTTGAAGGCGATGAAAAATTAGACTTGGCTGACTTTGAAGGTTTGAAAACCGACGGCTTACCAGATAAAGACAAGGAAGTGGCTCAAGCAGCATTCAGTCGCTTTCAAGAATTTTTCAGAAATCCTGGAGGATCTCATGACTTTGATAAAGTTGTGGCTGATGCTGAACACAACCAACACCAGGCCACCACCACCGCAAAAGTAGTCCCTCAGTCTATAGATCCAAGCACACCAGACACAACGGAGCCCGTCAGTTCGTATGACTACCATGACTTGGATGATCAGAAAACAACTACCACAATAGAACCCCCACCATCAACAGAAGCTTCTGAGGAACCGGAGTCACAGACGCCAAAGTATTCAATGAGTGCTGAGGAAGTTATCAGTCTGCTTAAATTGAATGCCAATTCTATTCAGGGAAGTCAAAACGACATACAGAAATTTGGAGGATTTATAAATTCTGAAAGCTTTCCAGGGCAAAATTTTGCAAGGGCAAATGCAGCTCCAACACCAACTGCATCCTCCAACCAACAAGTGCAGATCCAGCCGCAACCTCAACAATCAATTCAGAAACAACAAGTTTACATCCAACAGAATGAGATTCAGCCTCAACCAACTGTAGTTCCAAGTTTTATTCCTTTCCCTGCTTCACCAAGTGCAGCAAGTCCGACCCAACAAAGTTATCAACAAGTGGATTTAGCTAAGCCCCAACAAGGTTTTGTACCACCACACCAAGATTTTTCGAGACAGAATATCAATTCATACATTATACAGCAACCAAGTCCATCACAGGCCGCACCAGTGGGTGCTCCTCAACCGGCTCCCCAGATCTATCATACCCACCAAGTTTATACCGTCCCGGTTCAACCACTACAACAGCCGCAGCGGGCTGTCGTTCCATTGGCCCATTTACCCGCACAGCAACCACAACAAACACACAATTTTGCTCAAGGAGTGCCACTTGCATTTTCACAACAACCCATTCATCAAAGTCCAGCTCCACAAGTTCAGTATGTTCAAAGTCATAACCCACAACAGCAACAAGCTGTGAGTTTCCCTCAGCCTCAGCCAATTCATACAAATACTTTCCAACCACCCCAGAAATTCACTCAAATTTACACCCCCAGTCGTGGACCACCACATGATACCGCTACTGCAACTCCACGTCCAGGGTTTCAAGTTACCCCATCTAGCCCTATGATCCCTATTTCTACCGCTGAGAATGCTATTCATCATGCTCCAGTAGTCCGAGGACACCTTCATCATCCTGCAACCTCCAATGAAAATACCCATACAGAACATTTAGATATTGTAGCTCAAATTGCTCGTCAACAGCACTTGAGAATAAGTCAACAACCTGCAACCTTACCTTCCCATCCTCCTCAGGCTCAAGCCCAATTATTCGGTAAGCAGCAAGGAAGAGAAATTAGTCAAGAACCACTAAAACTACAACAAAATCAGCAACAGCCTTCAGCTCCTCTTCAGCCACATCAACAGAACCCGTCAACACCGGTGATTCAGCAACAGCAACACTACCAATTTCAACAGAATCCTGTCACTTCGCATAATCAACAGCATCAGCCCCAACTTCTTCAGTCCGTACCACAGCAACATGTTCAACAGCAACATCAGCATCAACAAATCCAGCAACAAGCACAACAGATACAACACCAGCAACAAGCTCAACAGATACAGCACCAACAACAGCAACAGATACAGCACCAACAACAAGCACAACAGATACAGCACCAACAACAGCAACAGATACAACAGCAACATGCACAGCAAGTACAGCATCAGCAAAATCAGCAACAGGCACAGCATCAACAACATCAGCAACAGGCACAACAAGTACAACATCAGCAACAGACACAACAAGTACAACATCAGCAACAGACACAACAAGTACAGCATCAGCAATACCATCAACAGCCAGTGCAGCACCAGCAATTCCTACAGCAAGCACATCATCAACAACAAGGCCCGCCACAGCAACAACAGCACATTCACCAACAGTCACAACAGCATCAGCCCCAGATTCAACACCATCAATCTCAGCGGCCAATATTGTCACAATCGTTGTCACTGCCTGTAAATCATCCACAACATCAACGCCCGCTTCATCACGTTCAGCAAGGACCGCAACAACCCTTAATCTCTTCTCAGCCTCACGCTCCACAACATCACATTGCTCACGCCAAGCCCATTCATACATCACCTCAAGCTAATCTCCAAACTTCTCAATCACAGTCTTTGCCAGTAAAGAACGCTAATAATCATTTGCCGTCTTCAGCAGTTCAGCAACAAGCTGTGAAAGTGATTTCATCACCACAACAGCCTCCAAAGCAACCACAACAGTCTCAATATCAACCAAATCCGCCACAGATATTCAAACAATTCACACCTATCCAAAAACCACAACAACCATTCCAAAGACCAGTCAATTCACACTTCCCTCCGTCCCCACCAGCTCGCCCTGCACCTCCACCAACCAGGGTATTTTTCCCTCCTCCTAAAAATAATGTCTTCTTTAAAGATCCTCGGTACAATAACAACTTTAATTCTAATTCCCCTGTTGTCAACCGTCCTCCCCCACAAAATTATTACTTCCAAAATACGAACTACCGGCCAAATTCTATTGATGCTTCATTTGGTAAGTCCAGATTCCCCACCGTAAGACCAGATCCTCAAACCTTCCGACCAGCCTTTCCCCCACATCGTTTTAGTGTAAATAACAACGGCAATAGCCATAACATTCAAGGTTCTTTTGGCAGTGGAGAAGCCAGACCAATTGGGGATAGTACAAGGGAAGTGAGACATTATAATTTTGGAAATAGCAGGCATTTTCATCAAACCAATATAGGTAATAGCCAGGGAAGTAATGATGGCTTTGTGAATTACAACAATAACGATGATTTACTGGCTGGTGGTTCTGAGCAATCCCTGTCAATCACAAAAGATCTATTTAAGCCAGATATCATTGAGTCCATTCAACCCTCACGTATGGTAGCTTACAGATACCTGACGTCTTCTGAAAATTAATCTAACTAGATCACACATAAGTGCAATATTTCAATTATTTTTATTATGTTTTTGTGTCCTTGTATATGTTTGTCCTATATGATTGAAAAGTGTGAAAGACGAATGCCAAGTACTTACGGGTGTACACAACCTGGATTTATTTTCTGTTTCACATCTTCCTTAACTACCTTATGTATATATGAATCCTGAACACTAAACCCGTTAAGCTTCTTAGTTATACTTATACTTTTTTCATACTCCTTTATTCTGTATTTACTTTTTGATTCTTTTAATACTCATTCATAGATAATATATGTCTGTTATAATTCCATAATTCATGCTTTTCATGCGGATTTCTACATAACATATATGTACAGCGCCATAATAATAGCAAGTCTTATTATGAATGAGTATCTTAATCTTGAGCAATAATGTCTTCTATGCCTGTAAGTGGCAGTTATTATGACTGTCCCGACAAAGAGAAAATAGGACTTGGGCTTACCTTAAACTCAATGATGTACTATTTTATTGTTATCGCATATATGCAAGTCTTCAAAATATACTATTTAGTTATAAGCAGTATGGAAAGGAAAATTGTGATGACTTTTACACTTTTTATATTTTTGTACATGTTATTTTGCCATTTTAGGAATGTTTGCCAAAGTATGTGTATCAACCATTAAGTACATATACGTTTGAGTCCTACACGGAATTAAAGCTAATAAAACAATGTGTATCAATTGTAATTGCTAAGGGGAATAATTATTTAAAGATGATAATATGGTCGGTTGGAAAATTGTGCCCGCTGGAACGAACATAATTATTTATACACTTCATTTGTTTGTTTTTTAATCAATATAATATTGTGTTTGTGTGTAATGACCACGAAATTATTATTGCAATTTGTAATAATGAACTTGCACAAAATATTAATGATTTCTTGCTGTTGAGATAGACTATGTTGCGAACGATAATAATAAATAAATACTTAAATATCTAAAAACAATAACATATATAATTGCAAACATTTATCATTAATGTTCCTTGTAGTAATTAAGACCGCGTCATGAGGCTGTGAATCCTGTCCTGATTATCTCTCACCGAATATACCGGCATGCCTGAAATATCAATGTAAATATGGAACTTAAATATCATCAACATAAGCAAACTTACTTACTTGTGATACCCATTCATTACTCACCAATCTTGTAGGGTGGGACATACATTCCGCCAGGCTGGCCTGCCGATCTCTGCGGATTTGTATATCTGGCGTCTGCAAATCATGAACAAATTATATTTAGCAGTAATGACTATAATTTATAAACATATTAAGCGCATTATCCAAAAGCAAAATTTAGTGTATTGAAATAGTTACCTCGTATGACGACTTCATCATCTCGCGACGGCCATCCGGAAAATTGGGGATTTCCAGCATTTCTTCCGGTGATAGTCCACGTGTGTTCACTATGTGAATGGTACTCTCCAGGTCCTACCTTTGAAAAGTGACAAAAATTAGACACTGCAATACTTCAAAAATCTTCGTAAAGTTATATACTACTAAAGCATATATACCTGAGAATAAATTGAAGGCCCACTGGAGTTAGTGGAAAGACCATAAGGAGCAGGCGCTGAATGACCAGGAGTAGTAGTAGGAGCTTTAGTAGATGCTGCATAAGTGCTACTGGAGTTTCCCGGATATGATCCATGCATGTGACCATAAGAAGCAGGGGTCGGATGACTTGGAATTGTCGTAGGAGCTTTGGTAGATGTTGAGTGAGCACTACTGGAGTTTCCCGGATATGATCCATGCATGTGACCATAAGGAGCAGGGGTCGGATGACTTGGAATTGTCGTAGGAGCTTTGGTAGATGTTGAGTGAGCACTACTGGAGTTCCCCGGATATGATCCATGCATCTGGCCATATGGAGCAGATGTGGGATGACTTGGAGTCGTTGTTGGGGTACTATTGGAGTTGCCCGGATATGATCCATGCATGTGACCATAAGGAGCAGACGTTGGATGACTTGGAGTTGTCGTAGGAGCTGTAGTAGATGTTGAAGGAATACTACTGGAGTTGCCTCGGTATGAGCCATACATTTGACCATATGGAGCAGACGTTGGATGACTTGGAGTTGTCGTAGGAGCTGTAGTAGATGTTGAAGGAATACTACTGGAGTTGCCCGGGTATGAGCCATACATTTGACCATATGGAGCAGACGTTGGATGACTTGGAGTTGTCGTAGGAGCCTCAGTAGATGTTGAAGGAGTACTACTGGAGTTTCCAGAGTATGATCCATGCATTTGAACATAGGGAGCAGGGGTAGTGTAACTTTGATGAGTAGAAGGTGTTGGAGCTTCAGTTGATGTTGGAATGTATGAAGTTGTGGTTACTGGTGAACTAGGTGGGTACCCTCCCTGTAAACTGTATGGAGCAGGTACGGGGTTGCCGTAACTTGGATTGCTACTAGTGGATGTAGATTCTGTAGAGGTTGAACTAAGAGAAGTTGTGGAAGTTGTTAAGCTTGTTATGGAGTATCCTGGGGACGTAGAAGCATAGGGAATCGGTCCGGATGTGGTAGAACTTGGGGATGGTGTTGATGAAGCTTCAGTAGACATTGAACTTGAAGTTGTAGCAACTGTTGAACTAGGCTGGTTGTACTGATATGGAGAATCTGTCGGACTACTAGAAGGCGTTGAAGAATCCCCAGTAGACATAGAGCTAGATGAAGTAGTCGACTTTGATGAATCTGGTTGGTACGATCCGACATACTTATACCCATAAGTATTATTTGATGGTGAATATGGAGCCTCATATAAATCATTCAAATAGCCTAACTCAAGTTGCATAGCCACGTCACAACCAGCGCTGACGAGGATGTATTCTTTGTGAAATGATACTTCTTCGTACGAAGAATTGCTTGGTGCGACCACGTATACTGATTCCCTTTTAAAGTGCTAAAAAGAAAAAGAAATAATATATTGTCCACTTATCACAACCGACCCACATAATCCTAATTTTGACCCCACTGCTTCAACAGTCAACTCCAAAGTGTAAATGGAATTGTAATATTTCTGCATATCTAAACGACAAGAGTATTTAAATGGCATCTGAGAACATATTTCACTCACTTGCTTGCAATATCCGCGAACGATTGGAGTTTCCCTTTCTTCACAGGTGTGCACAACAATAGACTGGGTCATTACAGGTGGGACTTGAAGGAGCTGCACTTCAGCATCTGCTCAGTCAAAAATTTATTTTATTGTTATTCAATGAATGCAAAATCACTCTACCCACATTACGCTTATAGGAGAATGGTCCATAACTTCCTCGAGTAATGATTACTCTAACTGTATAAGGTAGAACCTATATGCATATTTCATGTTTTATTATTAGATTTTAAACTTTAAGAAATATTCTTACTTGTCGTAGCTGAGGTTGCATACATCGGAGTTATCACAGCAACGTTCGACCGGCATAACGAATAGTATTTGGACATGCTTTTCTGTGCATTGTACGCCGACGCTGAAAAAACCAAAGATTACTTCAAAAATGACCTGTCTAAATACTTACAAATTCAATAAAAGCCTATTTAGGAATTTCTAAACATGAATTAATTGCAAAAAAGTTGAGAATAGCCTGACGTCATGCATAATTTTCATCTATAAAGAAAGTGAGTCGAAAAATACTCTCTATCATAAATTACTCACCAATGGCTCGCTTGTTTCGTCGGGCTCTTCTTATTGAGGATCCCTGTAGCTCATCAATATCCTCTTCTAAACTAGAATGTAGCATCAGATCTATCGGAACTGGACACTGATTGCTATGTAGACAACATTCCAAATGGCTAAGTTCGAACCCATAAAAATTATCGTACTTCGGACATATTGACTTTTGCCTTATGGGAAGGGTGAAAACTACTGCCAGCAGTACCTTCACAGAGAAAACAAAACAAATTTCAGCATTTATTAAATATATTTAGGCTCACCATGAATAATTATTTATTATCACTGCAGCGTAAAAATCCAAAGGGATAACACTAATAATTATAATTTAAAAAAAAGCTAATCATGAAAATGGAATCTTACTTGTAAAAACGCGGAAATTAATAATATCCTCATGATTATATTTAAAAAGTTTGAAAACGAAACTAAAACAATTAAAAATCAACTATATGACTAGAATATTCCTTCCTAGAATAACATAACGTTGCTTCTAAGGAACTGAATTTCTCTGTGAACTTCCCAGCGTTCAACTGCGAAAGAACTAACTAATCCATTGTCAGAAATGACCTGGTGTTATCAGGTAGGAAAATGACATTTGAATATTGAGCTTATCTAAAAAAACATCCATTTCAGCACTGTGAATGATGGATATCGTACATTTTACACGTATAGCAATCTCTTACAGCAAGCGAGCTCCATAATTTCCATAATCGTAGATCATACGTTAAAGGTATCTTCTAACGGTAATGATTTTAAGTTTGATGCTCATAAAACATTATTTGGTGTTCTGGTGCTACTAATCAGCTTGATACTTTTAATTCCAGGTTGCTTTCACAATTTAAAAATACTTATAATATATAAAATTACAAGTTAGGTAATTGGAGGCCTGGCAAGCTCTTTCAGTCTCCTACTAGGGGAAGGCTTTGTTAACCATGAAGTCGCATTTGTTTCCAATGTACATGCCAGAAGCCTTCCCCAAGAATTGCGTATAAATGTAATGATAGGCAATAATCATTATCCAGGAGAAAATATCCAGAAACGCGCCGTATTTCACAGTGTCAAGCATGTCAAGACAATCTGTTATAGATCCCAAGGTGAATACGATTGCATTTGACGCTGTAGCAACTAAAAGTATTAAAAAACAATGAAATTGGTAAACTGATCTTTCATTTTTAATTAGTTCACATGGATTAGCTTAAGCTTTTTAAATGTGATTATCAGAGACAAATCTTTTTTCTCCCGCTATTAAATAAATAATACTGTTTTGAAGTACTTAATTTGTTAGGTATGTATGCAATGTAATGGACATATAATATTCACGATTAACCGACGTGCTTACCTGGAAACATGAAACTCAAAGAAGTCATTGCTGTTGCTGGCAGTCCAAAGTAGCCCCGTGTAATTCCTCCATGGCTGAACATTTTCCCGGGTGTTACGTCACGTTTTCTCTGAAAGTACAGTAAAACAGAATCATTAGAACTATGCTGCTACGCAAATTCATTTTACGTCCACATAAATCTACACTCTTTAAACTGAGTTACCAGCGATAGTATGTACAACAGGATGTTTAAAGTTGCAACTCCACCAAAAAGTTCACTGCCAAGCAGACTCATCCCAGTTATAACAAAAATGAATGATGAGGGGCTGTTGTGGTAAATTTGATCAACTTGTTTTTCCAGCATAATACGGAAACCACCATGGTACATAGGGAATGTTACATTATTATGTGTAACGTTAAATCTGTTTGTTGTCAGAGAAGCTTCAGAAGCGACGAATTGACACCCTGAAAATACAAGTGCAATTTTGTTTTGAAGTGGGTGACTCATGAAAATCCCTGATGAGGGGCCATTATCCCTGCTGTCCTTAATGTCAACCATAACGCTTACCAAACATGACGATGACATTCCAAAAAATCTGACCTTCCAGGAATTTCCATGTAAGAATCGCCAGTGGTTTGGGATCTGACGCTGTTTTGATATGAAAAGTTAATAAAATTGAATATACATTAAAGGCCATCAATAAACTTAAAGTATATATATGCTATAAATATACTTTGCCTGACCACAAACAAAATTTGTAAAGTACTCCAGCTATAAAATAATTAGCATTAAAGCAAAACATTAAGCATAAAATTTAATTACGCTTATTCCGAAAGCGGGGTATAACAAACATCAGCACAATGAAAAGGAAAACAACGGATGAGTCTCCAACTTTAATTTTCTGACGGACAGTAGTGGTGGTGGTACTATTACTCTTATTACTACTCTCTTTTGATTCTTCAAAATCACTAATTCGCCTGCTCCATCCATCGTAAAATCTTGGGTCCCGTGTCATCCAAAAACAGACCACTACAGCAGTTAGTATAATGACCAAAAATTGATGAATATCAACCTTCCCAAGCTTGGCAAGCTTCTGCCGATACAAACTTTTTTCATCATTAAGGAACAATTTATCGTTCCAATCTCGTTTTCCTACTAATTGCCTTATTCGTGTCCGCATGAACACACCAGTAGTAGCGGACTTAAGAGGGTTTAAGACCATGAATACTATCAACAAATAAATCCAGGCTACAAATCCCAGCACGATCACAAGAGGAAGGGCGTATGCAATCCAATGTAATACATTCATTTGTTGCATTTCTCCGCCGAATCTGAGTAAGAAACATATTTTTCTCAATTTCACCAATTTGCGAAGATTATGGTTCAATAGCAGCTGAGCATCATCAAATTAGTCTCCCATAGGATTCCAAACATTTGATAAAATCTAATTAGAAATGAGCAAAAATAAAATAGGCATACTGAAATGGAAGGTAAGCAAAAACAGTAGTCACTTCATCTTTTCTGAGTCCCCACCCGACCGTCCGTGCTCGGCAATCTGTATAATCGTACAATAAATTGACACTCGGGGAAGTGTGGGGCAAGAGAAGACCACCGATGTTCGCCGCCACATAAATAGCAATGAAGCATTGCCGTTTGAATTCCTTATCATCATCCTCTTTGTTATCTTTTGAGATGGGCTTACCGACCACCTTGACAGTTACATCAACGTCCTTGATCATAGTGCTAAAATAAAAACACTGACATTAATTGAGCCAACATACATGTAAAACATTACAATGGGGACACATGGACGGGGAGCAATGGATCGACTGACTCTTTTAAAGGTAGTGCTGGATCAATTTTGAAATTATCAAGAGGTTGCGTTTCATCGGTCTCATGGATTTCAAGCTTGTCTTCCGCTGAATTTCGTTCTGTAGAATTTGAAACGCTGAGATCATCTTGGTGAGTTATTGACTCTGCATAACTGTTTACATGGGATTCCTCAGAATTCGTTTGCCTCGGTTTTTCTTCTGGCTCGTGCTAATTTATTTACAAAGTCAGTTTGTGACCACGTAACATCCTTGATACTATCAAAATCGTTTGGAAATATTATTACCAAAAATTCTCGTTCATTACAAAAGGCCTGGACTGTCGCTAACATTATGAAAGCAGCTGTCGGAGAGGATAGAATAAGGGCAAAGACAAGTGTGACAAAAAATATGCCAGTAATGACTCTAAATAGGTAAGTCAGCAGGAGATGAAGAATTAAAAACATAGTTTGTAAATTATTGTAAGCTTCGTAATCCAACCACCAACTAACCTCTGTTGTGCATTTCCTGTAAATGCCATTATACTCAGTGCTAATCTTTTGTGCAAATTGCAGATTACAACTGCACATCCAAGGGCCATTTGACCGACGATAAGTATAGTTTGCTCCCGCATAACATTTTCTCCACAAAATTCTATTAATGGAAAAGGAAATGATTTATAATACTTTGTGGTATAACATTGCTGTTAGCAGTAGAATTTAGAGACCTAAAGTTGTTAAGACTTACTTGCTTCCTGCACCAGAAGAAGTGGTAACAGAACAAGAACAACCATGGAACTCACCACGAAAGGTATTGCTTGGACCACAAATAATGACACTACCAATACAACAATATAAAGGTAGTTTCCGAGCTAAAAGCAACAAGAGTGGTGCAATGATTACGTCGCTCATGATCATTTGCTTCCGTGCACTTGAAACACGCTAAAAGTGGTCGATTCTTGCTTGACCAGAGGAAATAACCTTTACGAAAGCATGAATATCGTATTCAAATACCAAATAATCATCAGCAATTGTATTAATACAGATGGGTATCCAACAGAGCAACACCGGCATTGCTAAAGTGTAGAAGAATTTCCAGCTCGACCCCATTTTGATGCTTATTATTGGCAAAGTCAACGTTATAAAATCCAATACCTAATCTACCCTTTTCTCTATCTCCTTCGTTTAAAGATTGTCAAGCTGTTTATTTCATGTTAAACCTAAACTGTACACTCCTTACTCAATATTGCCTGCTGCATTAAGTTCCGTTGCAGTATAGTTTAGTATTTACAATTTATTATTTTCTTCAAGTTTTTTCTGTTTGACTTAGTCTTAACGTTCTAAGTCCTAGTAGATTAAGGCTTAATTACGACACGACAAACGAAAACGACAC
Organism: Lipothrix lubbocki; assembly: GCA_034696945.1. Classification (NCBI taxonomy): domain Eukaryota; kingdom Metazoa; phylum Arthropoda; class Collembola; order Symphypleona; family Sminthuridae; genus Lipothrix; species Lipothrix lubbocki. The sequence continues at coordinate 13,284 of JAQGAK010002213.1, forward strand.
GACCGAATTCACTTTTTAAAATAACAAAAGACAAACACAACTTAATTATTCATCATTCTGTTCCCTGTTCTATCTTCTCCAACTTCATGTCCCTTAATCATAATGATTTATACTAAAAATTCATTTTAAACTTGTGAGAGATTCCAATTTCGGAATTTCGGATACAGTTGAGGTTTTATTCGATGAGGTATTATGTTTCTTGGAGTTTTTGAAAATTGGAAAAATAATAAATTATTACGATATATAAAATATAATAATTTGTGATGTGCTACCCATTTTGTGAATCTCCAAGAGTAACCTTACAAGAAAGTCGAAATTAATCCTTTAATACTCCTAAGTTCTATTAAAGTGAGATATAAGTACCTATTTCACTTACAATGAGGGAAAAGGGGTAAAGTGAAGGTGCAAGTCTACTTCACAGTGTCTAGATACTACCTTCTCGCCATCTATTTCTCCACAATTGCTGTTGAATGCATAATAATTCGTAGTGTAGATGCCGCTTTCAAGTGGGAAATCATAATTAGACTTGGATAATGTGGCTTTGAGTTTGAGTGCGGTCCATTTACACAGTTTCCAGGTTGCATGGAAATAATTAATTAATGTACGGTTTGCTAAGATGATTAAAATCCAAAATAGGGTAAACAACCTAAAATAAGGCAAGTCAAAGAAGCTCACCACGACATCTACATTCATATACTTTAGCCATTATGGAACTTTGATGAAACAAAACTTCATAAGTTTTAATATTAATTCTACACATGTACTATACTCCAGCAGTTTTCTGAGGAAAAATCACGTTCAGCCCTTGTGCGGTTATATATTGGTAAAAAAATACACATGAATGATCTCTAGTCCTTACGAGCTAATTTGGGGAGAAGATTAAAAATTAAATAATGCCGATTGCAGTTTTTCGGTTTAAAAACGTTTATGTAAGTCCAAGGGACTAAATATTAGCCATTTGAACTCTTCATATACTTATAAAGAGGAGTTTTCACATAATTAAAATTCATCAATTCTAAAGACACCCATACCATTTATTCTATACGTACAACTCTTGTTGGCATCCCGGGGTTCCTGTCACTCACAAATTAGAAGTTGGTGGCCGAAGCCACTTGTTTTTAAATATTAATTAAAAGCATGTGAGTGACAAAGAGACGCAGTACGACATCAGACATTAGTAATTATGTATTAAATTATTGCTACACAACATGTTGTTTACTCATTTTTCACGCGCTTCCGTTATTTCCACAGATGCATTGATTTACATAAGTATGTAAAATGTCTTTAATAGCAGGCAAGAAGTGCGAAGTTAGCAACAGATTGTTTAATGACAGCTTGCTTAACTACCAGTGAGCTATGCATAGTATTTGCAAAATATTGCTGTGCACCATTTACAACAACGTCATAATTGTATATGGAATTCTTCAGCTTAAGATCGATATGGGCTGCCGGTATATAAGCAGTCATTCAGGTGAACGAAAGGTGCTAATTAGCATGTGCTCATCCTCCCTCCCAGTATCTCGTTGACTGACGCTGACGACCAATCTGTCGTAAGACAGAAGAACCCCTGGAATAATAATGCGGATGATTGTTATGTATCTTGGTGTGAACGGGAAAATAGTCTATTTCACCAGTCCCACATGAGGTCATTGCAACTTCTCTCCATGTATCCTGCAATGCTGAAGCGCGAGGATGGCATTATTTACTCAAGTAAGTATGTATCTGTACGCGACAAGATCGATTACGTACTCTGCTGTCAAAATCACTCATTCTCCCTGTGAAATGGGATATTTCAATTAAAAGCTTACGTGTACAAGGAACTTTCTGCTCCCAGAACAACTGCATTATACTGTACATAGAAACAACAAACAGAACAGTATACTTTGTCCATGCCCTAAACGTAGAATTGTTTCGTATCCTATTAAGACCAAGAGGATTTCCAGGCTTTGGAACTTTCAGATGACATTATTTTTCCCTTTTTATTGTGCAAGCCTCAGCCCATGTTCCGCTCTGAGCAAACATCCCACATCTTTAATTGGATTTACCCACGCAAAAACAAGGCAACTTCTCAATTTCCTATAACCTCAACTGTTGCTAACAACTTGCAAATTGTAAACTTTGCTCCTGTCGTGTAGATTGTTTCTTGGGCTTATACTACAAAGTCTACATATTATGTATGCGTCACAACCACAACAATAATTGATCATGTACAACTTGTTAACAAATAATGGAACATTCCCATCTCAATAATCATGTGGCCTTATAAATACTACAATCAGCATTATATTATTGTACTATTTATAATATTACAAGTGCCATTATATGTATGACAATCTACGCAGACCTGCATTGGGTATCCTGCGCTGTGTTGTTTACCTTAACGTACCTGTCGGTAAATTAGATAAAAGCCCTACCTATAACTTATTACATAATCTTTGTTTTGCTCATGAGCCATGCTGGTATGCGCTACACCTAATTGCATTGTTTCTTCAAACGTTCCAAGTACATAACGTTTATGTAAGTACATGTACTGTAAATATGTATGTATGTATGTGCGCATACCGCAAAATCTTATAAAGCGATGTAAAATACTCTAAATAACAGAGCTGCACAAGACAGCAGCACATGGACATAAAATTGAAGGATGTTTTGGAACTCACTATGTCACAAAATCTTTACTCACTGACCGAACCCACATTAATTAAAAATTGTAGAAATAAACATTGGGTGAGTCATCTGAGTCATGTTGAGTCAAGTGTACATAAGTATACGTATACATAAATACTCGCTATTTGTGTGCGATGTGAGTAAGCAATCCCGACATAAAAGTACACATATCCATTTTATATTCACATATACTCCATGTAATAAGTACCTATCTCCTCGCCTATCCGTACATGTAATACAAGTATCCTTATATAAGCAATAAGCAAAATCCTCGAGAGTCGAGAAAAAATACACTTAATACACGCGTAGGTTGTATAGTTGTAAGTGTAAGTTGTAAAAAGAGTATGAAATGAAATTATAGTATATGGAGTATTGGGGAGTTTCGACTTTCGACCTTGCTGGTTGCTTCTTAATTCCCAAATCCTTGCGTTCTTTTGGTTCTTGTGTACTAAAAGTATATACTAGAACTAGAATATGTGAATGTAAACCTAAAAAACACTGCAATACAGACGGATAAGTATCTAATATGTATACCTTATGGGAGAATAGTAATAGAAATTGGGGTAGAAAGGGTTAAGAAGTGAATTAGTATTGTCACCAGTGTCCTGCATATATGAATGATACATGTAATGTGTAAGGAGGAGTGTTAAAAAGCATGGAATGAAACTTTTAGTCTATGTACAAACCAAGCTATACAAAGTTACAAACCGTAGTACTAAATACCCAAAAATTAGATTTTTTTTAAAGAAAAAAAATAAAATGAGGTTTCTAGTATGCTTCTTGCTTATTAAGTAAAAGTTTGTATATGTTCAAGTATAAGTTTTGCTGGCTTCCTCCTGACATATTGGACAGCTTTAGCAAAATAGCACGGAATGACTTTCAAAAGGTGCTATAATCCGTCTGTATACGCCACACCAACACACGATAGACGATAGCCATATAGCCACGATGGGTCTTCATAGTGTGCACGAGATTCTTCTATGGCAGTTCCGTTACGGTAGGCCAAGTGAGCAGAGCAGAGGCCACTTCTTTCGTTCTTTCTGTTGGTCTTCGCATTTTGTGATTGTAAAGTGAGCGAACTTGTAAAACTCAAAGTCCGCAATTAACGAAAGAACAGAGAACGCAGAGAGTGAAATACACACTATAGTGGAGAGATATTATTACGAGTGCAATTATTATAACATTTAATTAGCTGTTTATTTCCTCTCTATTTATTATATATTGTATAATTCCTTGAGTCATCTTTGTATATTGTAGTGATTAGTTACTTATACTATAAGAGTAAGTATTTTTTCCCGTGAATTAAATTACAGCCTCTGAAAAAATACCTTGAAGGAAACGAAGGCTGTTCCCTTTTTTCAGTGCTCTCCTATGTGTGAAATAAAATATAATAATATTAAATTTTATAATTCTAGACAAATTATTATACTCAAAAGTTCATTGATGTACTTAATATATTGTGAATAAAATAATTTAGGCTAACTTTATACTTATTGTTGTGGAGTTTGGTTAGTGCATTTCTGCTGCAGGACAATCTATCTTCGGACAGGTAATTTTTGAGCTGTAAATTGTCATTTGTGTCAACTATTACATTAATTTTAAATTAATTAATTAAATTATTGTAAAAACAGTCAAAATATATATTTACAATGTGCTTTTTTTCTATATTTAAATAATTTAATTATTTCATCATCCAGAAATATATGTATTAAAGGCTGGAGGTGTGTGATTTCTTTTAAATAATATTGCTGTGTTGTGCTTATAATCAGGAAATAATTGCAAATTTGTACGAATTAGCGCACAAATGCAGCACAGGTCGTCAATCTTTAGCTGATTTAATATTCATAAGATGATTTTCGAAATTGTATTAGTCAGAAGTAATTAAGAGATTCCTTTTGCTGCATTGTCCTCATCTTTGAAATGAAAGTATAGTTAGATTATAATAATAAGTATCTACATATGAACCTATAGATACATCTTTTTAGGAAGATTCTGCAGCAAAAGCGAAGATATTATGCAAAGCTGACTGACTGTATTTGCGTCACTTTTCTTTCTATCTCATATACATATTTCTTGCATCTGTAAGTATAAATTCTAAGTAACCTAAAGCTTCTTAACCTTTGACATGTTCGTTCCGCTAGTCTACAGATAATAAGTGTTTGCAAATTGCGGGGTTTATGTCTGCAACTGTTGAATGCAGATTATTTATATCCCGTTCGTGCGGAATAACTGACTAACTGAGTTTAAAATTAACTTATTTGTGGCTATTTTTGATTGCACGGATCGATTTCCTAGTCTCGCGACTCCCTATAACTGCTCTATTGATATACTCACAGTACATGTAATGATATGTATATTTATAAAACGTTTAAATTAATAAATTATTGGCTTTTCAGCGGCTATTATAACCAATGATCATATGCTTGTATTTTTTGTATTTGTAAAGCTCATTCATGTTTTATTCACTGAAACTGACTCGACTCATGATTTTGTTGCAAGCCATTTCCGGTGTTGCTCATGTTGTACTCGGTATTGTTATTGTAAATGTGTAGTTATTATATAGTAGTGTTTGTTATCCTGTTCCCTAACATTTTAACAAAATATTTAATTGACATACACTTCATAGTTCGTGGAACTTTTGAAGTTTCTACCCTACTGAAGTCATATTTCTGACAATAATAAAATACATATGCGTATGGTAAATATGTTGTTTTTTGTTTTGATTAGAGATTATCTACTTATCAATCAACCACAGTTTTTATTATTTATTATTTATACTCTGGACAGGAACAGCTTGAATTTGCAGTCGAACTATCATTATTGCCTATAATACGGCATTCTGTTCTGTTTCTAAATAAAGTTTGAGGAAAAAGCTTTTATGCTGGCAGAGATTAAGTACTAACGAAAATCTGGATTAATTCCTTCTGACGTGCAGAAGCTGTTCGATTAGATTATTTTGTTTTGATGTTCTGGAGCTTGTGGGAAGAATTTTTGCACACGGACATGGAAATTTTATTTCTTGATGTTTATTTCAGTATACAGCTGAAGCTTGGAGGAAATAAATAAGTAATAATAAGAGTAGTTATTATAAAATGACTCATCATATATACTTATGTGCATACTTGCATGCAAAATTATTGCGTAGTGCAATTGGTTAAGTAATAAAATAATAATATTGCTCATGAAAACACGTAAAAATTTTAATTGTAGTTAATTCTGTTCTGCTTCAAAGAAGTTTAATGATTAAAAGCAAACGTAATTGGGTAGTTAGTTCTACGTGGGCAATAGATAAATACTTAGTTTTGTAAAGTTGCAAGGTTCTTCGGATGTTCTTGATTGCAATTTATTTTTGAGCTTGTTAAACTGGCTAGAACAGAAGGTTTTAGGAACTTGAAAAGAAAAACCGTCCAGAGGGGAAATAACTTCATTGATGACTTGCTCACGTATGTGGTATGTATATGTGTCAGGATTGGATTACTTCATATTGTGAGGTATGTCATTCGGTTAAACGGTATTATTAGATAGAGGAAGCAACTGACATGGCAAATCTTATTGTGTTAGCTAGTGTTAAGCTATAGCATTCTCCAGCTTTTACCTATACTTTTAGATACTCGTAAGTGTCGTAAGTTTTTGCTGAAAGGAATTCCTTGAGCAGATAGTTCTCTTAATGAATACAATAATGTCAAGTGTGTATATACTACCCCATTCTGTAAGTAACATTATATTTATAGTTGTAAAAAACATACACACCTATTTATAGTTAATGGGAAACTTACATTTTAGAAAGCATATTGTGCTGGACCGCATGCTACAGACAGACTAAAAGTGTAGTAAGTGTATATACCTTCTGTTATAACTATTTTCAGTCCGCCGAGAAACTTTTTGAGCTGCTCTAAAAATATACCCTTCAAAAACTATGTGTGCTTTGTAACCTGCAAAGCATGTTGAGTATGGTTTTGACACTGGTGGAATACAAAGCCAAAATATCTTTATATTTGCTCTGTTATAGTAGTATATTAGATACATCAATAATATATAAATAGATAGATCAGCGTTTATATTTGTGTGCACAGCAGAACTTACTGCCAAGCTACATTTGTGAAGGAATCTGCTAAATACACAGTTCCCTGTAATATAGATACTCTTCTTCATCCTATTCCGCTTCCTGTTATCTTTTCGGTTTCGGTATGTCACAACTCACAACGAGAGTTTAACCAGCTCTGCCTCCAACCTTCATACATATATAAGCTGGACTTGACTTACATTCTGTGCCCCGCTTCATTATAACTTAATTATAACTTCGTGATCTTGGAAAGTGCCGTAGTGAGTACAGTAAACGCTATCACATAAATTTAATTTAACACCTTTGTTGTTTGTGTGTACTTTTTATAGCTCATCTCTCTTCGGAAAACCAACGTGCTCCCTCTGGGTAAATTAAGAATTTACAGCTCACCGGTCATTCGAGGAAAGGAAATAAAGTGAACCAAATTAAAAATTAACAAATACGGTAAAAAATGCATCAAACAGTGCAAAGTCATGTGAGAGATTGAGGATCAGTGGAGTGGAGATGAGTGTTGTTTTACTTTCTTCAATTTTATGCCCATGAGCGTAAGTGAAGTGAAAGGTGCAATATATAGTTATAGAATCTTTCGCCGGGAATCCAGTTCTTTCTGAAGAAATAGCTCCCTGGACAATTGAACAGGATGGAGGAGAGAAGTGGAACGATTGCGGATTATTTTGTGGTAGCTGGACTACCCGAATATCCCGAACCCGTCGACGACGATTATTGTGAAGGCCTGAATCCCAATGACCATCACACTGATCCCATTACCGATATTGCCGTTATATTTCCTACTCTCGGCGAACTCGTGCCGAGGGGCTACAAATGCATTGAAGAAACTCCAAGTGGTAAGTTTGCACGTTAATTACAATTTTAACCCTAAAAACAATACCCCAAAGAAACAACATTTATGGTTATTACATGTACGTACCTACATTGAAATATTTTAAATTGTCAGGGAAATATTTAGAATCAGTGCTTTTCTTGCGTAATAGTTTCAGTACAAACTCCAAAGCTCATTTCATTCTTACGCAAATCCCTGTCTATTTTCTGTGGTTTCTGTGTCAAATAATATCAATACAATCTTATGAAGTCAAAGTTTAAGACTGGAAAATACGTCCAATGAGGAAATTTTCAACTCTCTCGCTTTCGATTACACGATTACAAGCTCTAATCTTTATTTAATTCTACTTAGTATATCGCATCCGTTGGGTTTTGGTGTTTATGTTATTCTAAACTTTATTTTGACTTAACAATGTTTTGTGGATTAAGCTCAACGGGGATTTAGCAATGTTGATACTTTCTGATTTTATTATCTTTAGTGCCGTGCTGTGGTTAAGCGCTCATTTTTACTCCCTCAAAATTCATACACATAAGAGATAAAAGTATTTTTTAGGCGCAGTTTAATGTTTAAAAAGTTTTGTACTTATACAGTTTAAAAAAAGTGGTCTTTCACTTCAGTTCACGTGTATGTAATTGCTCCACACCTTTATCTGCTTGCTGGAATTATTATAAAAACAGTTAGAATAATTTAGACCGATGCTGGATCGCATGATCTTTCTTAACTGATGATGCAATCCTTTGTTGTATAGGAACGTGTGTAGTTAGCTAATGCTGTCTTATTATAAACTAGTAGAAGACGAAAACATGGGATAGTTTCTGGAATTATTCTATTGGTTTTTTCTTGTGTAGAAAAGTTATTTCGTCAAACATACACTCCTATATACTTAAAATAGAATTTTCCGTTTGTAGTAAATGCAGATACGTATGGAATTCCTACTTCCATTTCAAATTGACGTGTTATATTCAATTATTAATTTATTAAGACAGGCAAGCACATACTGCAGGTTCCGTCAGCGATATTTTTTCTGAAACTACAAGTCATCTGACAAACATAATTATTAATATATCTTTGTGTAGAGTGTAGAGCGTATTTGAAATAGACCAAAAAAGAGTGCGTTCTAGGTGTGCATTATGTGTGTTATACACGCTACTGTCTATATATGTTGTTATTTTTTCGCACAGTTGTTGTTGACTTGACAGAAACAAATTGTCCTATAATAATCATAGATAAGTCTTATCACTAAGCCTGGGACCATTTCGCGTTTTTGGCCCTAAAAATTTCGCAAAATTACAGTCAATTTTTCGCGGTATTTCGCGGAAT